>JAHLWY010000638.1:0-24859 GCA_020002185.1 Paraescarpia echinospica | reverse complement strand
TATAGTTGATATGGCAAAACTTGGATACATAATCTGTAAATTAATATTCTAATGTTGGGGCTATGTAAAGGTATCTCCTCCCAGGGGCTAAGGCCTCAGTCACACAAACAATGATATCTGAACTACTGATTGGCGATGTATTAAAAACACAGAGGGAGTTATTTAATTATAAATTTGCTGTTCCACTCATCAGAAAAACATGTAAACTGTACAGGGAACCTTAGCAATTCTCCAGATGGCGCCACTGTGGATGAATTTAAAATCAAAGTACTGCAATGGTGCTAACTGCTGTCCGCGGTTTGTTGCACCATGCATGGAGGTAAGCCTTGGTTTGTTGCACCATGCATGCAGGTAAGCCTTGGTTTGTTGCGCCATGCATGGGTGTAAGCTAGTGCAAAATTAATAATTGAATTGCTGTCAGTATTACTGTTAACTTGGGTTATTTTGTCTGTAGGCCCATTACCAGAGACCCAGACCGGAATGAAGTATGTTCTGACCTTGACAGACTACTTCACGAAATATGTGGAACTGTTTCCATTAAGACAGAAGTCGGGTCTGTGTGTGGCACGTGGGCTGAAGAGTTACATCTACAGGCATGTAGTTTATTGAATGTTCAGTTTTATTTCAGCAAAATCAAATTGCTTCCCAGGCAAGTGTAACTTGTGGAAGTAATAATTATTTTTAATATAAAAGTAAAGCTAGATTAACTGGAATAAACAACTACATTGAAAAAGTAACACATCACAGTCATTAAAATGTCACATCTTCTAACAACAAGGTGTTCCATGGGCTGTATGGAACATATGACATTTTAATAATGCTTTGCATGTTGCCTTGGAGTGTGCACCTCTGTTTAGGTTACATAAGTGGCATGCTCAAACAAATAATTGTCACTCTCATCATTATTTCAATCCATATTACAGAAAGGGCATACTTTAGCCAGTAATACACTTCCACGGAATCAACGGTAAACTAGCATTAATTCCATCATAGATGTTTCCTCTTTTATTTTTGTTAAGTAAAAAATCATACTATTTTTATATACCAAAACATCTTATGCTGCTAAGTTGTTTTACAGATATGTTGCACCCACGAAACTGCTCTCAGACCAAGGTCGAGAATTTGTCAATCAGTTGAACACTGATTTGGCGAAGAGGTTTGACATTAAACGTATGATTACAGCTGCATATCACCCACAGACTAACGGTTTGGATGAAAGGTACTATCAGTACATCAGATGTAAAGTTAAAATAATGTTGTTCAACCATTACAATATATGGTCATAGACTAAGTTGCCCATTAAAATTAGTAATCACAATTTTACTACTAAAAATGTGTAAAACTGAACATTTTTTATTGAAACTCCTTATAGAAAATAATTTGTGACATACATGTTGACAAATGTATGATGATAGAATTGTTATGTGGTCCATTTAGAAGCATTATTACATTACAGAAATGGCATGTGCAATATTGCACATAATAATGATATACAAATTGTGTGAAATTGTCAGTTTGTCATATTTTCTTTAACTACCAAAAGCAGACAAGAAGCTAATAAAATTATGTACTTGGAATATTCTTGACCACATATGAAATGAAACATGTTGCAGAACCAACCAGACACTCAAGACCAGACTGAGCAAGTTGGCAGATGAGCACCAGACAGACTGGGATGACAATCTTGAGGAGGTGGCATTTAGTCTGCGTACGCGGAGACAGACTTCTACAAAGTTCACACCTTTCTTTCTGATGTTTAACAGACACCCACGTCTGCCTATGGAGGTCATTATATAGAAATATATATATATATACATATATATATATACATATATATATGTATATATATATATATATATATATATACATATACACATACGGTGGAACCTCACTATTAAGGTCACTCTAACGACTGGACAAGTGACCTGAATAGCGAGGTGACCATATTAGCAAGACTAACTTTTGTATACTTTACTGTATACGGAAATAATTTGGGATTTAATTATAGAATTGAAATTATAAAAAACATCAGATCGACCGATTATCATATTCTGATATTAACAGTGATTTATGTTAATTACAAGTACCAACAGGGTAAGTGCCATTGTTGGTATTGTGTTGTTTTCTCCATTGAGCGTACTATTTTCTCTGTTGCATTATTACATAGATGGATGTTGTTGACCCAGCTGACAACGTTGACATACCAACTTTTACAGAGCAGGACGTGTGCACTCATCAGGACGGCCTTGAGCAACAAGTTCAAATGGTTCACGAGACGGTGTGTAAAATTGGTCAACAATTGTCATGATACATTAGCTGTTGTGATGTATATTTCCCCCTTAAAGACGAAGCATTTTCTCCTACGTTGAATACATCAGTTTTCAGTTCACGATTATTAATGTTGTTTAGTCTTTATGTGTTATGTGGAACTTTATCGAATGCTTTAGTTTACCAATTTTTTCTCATCATTTCATGATTTGAATTAATTGTGTTCAGTTCAATTGCTATCTATGTTACATATGTATATATATATATATGTGTGTATATATACGTATATATATATGTATATCCTGCGATTTGAATTTACACTATATGTAATACTATGACTTTCCAGGTCCTGGCAAATGTTCACGTTGCCCACGAGCGTCAAACCAAACAGTATGCGAGGGGGAAGACAAAAGGGGTCAAAGTGTTCGACTTCAAGGTAGACGATATGGTGCTGAGGAGAAATATGAAGAATGTTGGCAGAAAGGGTGGCAAGTTCGAGTCACAGTGGATAGGCCCATACAGGTATTTGACTCAACTACCTGTCTTTATTAAAATCTGCAATGATCCCGAACAAACTATTAAACTAGTACAACGTTAAATGCATTGTAATGGAATAATATTACAAGAAAGTCATAGTTTTAGAATGGGATCTACCAAAATTGTGTTTTATCCCGGCTTCAGAGAGAAGATATCATCCAAACTTAAATCATCGAGAATTTATCAAGAAAGATACTGCTTTATGAGACTACAACATTCGATGCAATGACAAACTATGATTGCCAGATAAAACTCATCAGGTCCATGTAGAGTTGATGATATTGAGACCCGAACCACCACAGTATGTTACACTTGGTTATTTTCTTATCCAGGATCGCACAGATTGGTGCGAATTATCAGGTGACGTTGGCCAGCGATGGTGGTGCCCTGATGAAAACCAAGGTTGCCTATGATCAGTTAAAGCCGTACAACGCACCACATCGGAACCCTGCAACAACGGTCAGTACCGATTATCCACCACTGTCTACACAAAGATCATCCGTTGGTCAACCACCAGCAGCTCCAGCACCAAGAAGGAAGAAGTTGCTTCAACTGAAACATTCCAAACCTCTTGTGTCATCATGTCCTGAGGCTGCTAAGCGCTGCAAATCGAGCACTGACATACCTGAAGTCAGCAGTAGTCCACCAGTGTCGTTGTCCGAATTCTCACAGGTATCTGTCATCCGTGTGCTTGAGGCAGCATCCAGATGCACCATTACCAAATTTATTCCAGGGAATATGGCCCATTTCTTCAAGCAACGGATGACAGATCCAGTCAGTGCACTGTTAAGTGAGATGGACGAACAGGATGACAACTATCCTAACATCGCATGTGAGCTGGTGACAAGGTACCCTCACTATACCATGGATGCATACAACATCACGTCAGCCATGTTGGTGCTGTCTTTGAGACTTGGACTGAAGGAACACCCTGATGCCCTGATTGACACGCTTTGCATCAAGCCAAGTCATCTGTCTGTGACAGCAAGTGACAGTGGTCCAGCCCACAAGCGCCTTGTAGTTGGCAACTACACGTTGAATGATGTCGATATGGACACATTGAAGCACGACCAATGGCTCAATGACAATGTAAGTACATTATACATAATATTGTTCCATGTAATATTGAATGTGTCATATTTAGTTTGCTATATTAACTCATTCGCTATAGTTTTATCACAATTCAAATTTTATAACCAAGCTTATTCATTCCTATTGGCTGTATAGATTAGATGTAACATTATGATAATCTAGTTAATGAACCAAATATCTGTCGTTACTGAATTATGTTACAACAGTTTGAATATGACACTACACTGTGTATATACATTAAATGAAATACTTGCAATGTTATCAGTAATAATACAAAAGATGATGTTTATTTGCTACTGCAGTTGTAATGTGTCTGCGATGATTTATACAACATAGTTGTTGGTTTGTTGTGGTGCACCTGTGGCTTTGCTTGGAGACCACAATCAGCAGGATGTTGCAACAAATAAATATATATTATGTATACATTTTACTTATATGAGCATGTGAGCCAGGTGTCTATACAAAGCTACAACTGACTCTTTTTTAAATGTCATAGAAGAACACCTGTGATCTGACCTTTTTATTTATAATGAATAATCAATTAATCATAAATAACTGCATTTGCTTGCAGGTGGTGAATGGATATCTAGCTTTGCTTGCGAAGGAGAACCCTGGACAACTGTTTCCTCTGCCAAATCACATCGCCTTAAAGTGGTTTGCCAAGACAAGCCATGAATGGATGTTCGAGAAAGTAAGTAAATTATCCTTATCAAACAAAGGACACATTTACTGAGTTGGTAAATGGGTCTTTCATAGAACGATATGATTAGTTATTCATGTTTTTGAGAATAATCATTGATAACACTGACTAAGATTGCTCCAATTACACTGTTGACATTTTCCATTTATTAATGTTTTTTATATTTCATTCTAAATTTGATTAGTTGATTGTTTTTTATTGTACTGAAATTTTTTTTTCTTTATATGTATATATATATATATGTATTGTGAATTGTGTATTTTATGTAAACATGTATAATTAGAACTGAGAATGTACAATAATGGCCTATTGATTTTCACGCTATAACAGTAACCAACATTGTGAAATAAACTGTTTACTGCTACTATTGTTATTAGTACAACAGCTACCACTACTACACTAAGACACTAACTGTTATGATATATTAAACATGTTTTGTTGTAAGTTAGCTTTATTTCAATATATACAACAGTTACTATAAAGTAACCATGCTTCTCAGGTGCACTTGGCCAGTTTCAAGTATGTGGTTGTGCCTGTATGCTGCTACGCATCCACAAATCCACTCCAAGTTGATGCAGGAGAGCATTGGGTGCTCCTTGTTGCCAACATTCATAGCCATCAAGTGTGTGTCCTGAACTCGCTCAACTCTCCCAAGTATGACAAAGCTGTCTCTACATCCATTGATGGTTGGAAGTGAGTACTAATTTATAATTTATATAGCACAACATTTTAAGCCCTTTCATATGAACACAATAATCCATGTGAAATTGTGCTTTGCCCAAAAATATGTATGTGTAACATGTAAAAAGAACAAAGTATTTGTATTCTGCACTGCAAATATTATTACAATGAACCTTACAACAACACAGTCAAAACTAGTTCATATAGTGTGTGTGTGTGTGTGCGTGCGTGCGTGCGTGCATGTGTGTGTGTGTTAATTAAGAAAACATGTAAATGTAAAATAGTGGTGGTGGTAGGAAGCCCTATGTAACTGCATCCATCTAATAGGCCTGTATTTCTATGACTTTGTCATTGAAGGAGCTACATGACGATGCGTGCGAAGACCGTAGAAACAGAACTTGCTGAATGGGAAACCAGTCAAGCAGCAAGCAGACAGAAATCAGATGGTTCAAGCTGTGGTATATTTGTCCTTATGGTAAGTCTTTCTTAAATACGTAATTGCTGACAAATGATTGTATTTACACATTTTGCTTGGTCAGTCGCCATCTAGTTATGTTTTTATTTAATCACAGTCCATTCCATATATCTGATTTGGTTTATTTAATGTTACTGACTGGTTAGTACCTTCCCTCTATGTTAAATGAGATTTAAATATTATATGTTGTACTACTAACCACTATACATTTCAAATTTTAAAAGTAATTATCAAGTACTTGATCACTAGCACCAAGTAAATACACTGGTTCAAGTTAATTTATCTGGTCAATCTCCAGCCTATAGCCTAGTGTTAGAAATGTCTTAGTCAGATCAGGCATAACACCATAATTGACTACAGTTTTATTAAACAGTATTACTAAATGAAGAAATAATTACTATTGTAGAATGCTGAGGCTTTGGCAAAGGGTGTGGCAGTTGGCCTGATGGGTCAGGCCCAGGCTTCTCACTACCGAGAGTTCGTGACCGCCCGACTGGTGGAAGAGGGCACCAGTGATTCTTGCTGCAATCCCACCTGCCAGCCCAATAGAGACTACACAGACTGGGTGGAGTGCGAAAATTGTTTTTCATGGTGGCACTTGCAGTGTACCGAACTGGTAACAAAACCAGTACAGTTCTACTGCACACACTGTACTAAAAGAATGCAGTAGAACTGTACTAAGATAGTACAGTAGAACTGTACTAAGAGAGTATAGTAGAACCTCACAATGTAGTTAACCCTGCAAATTGGCACCCTGTCACTGTTAATTTTTGATCATTTATCATCAAGCAACTTTTCTCTTAAGGTGGTTATACTGTACAGAGAACTAAGACTGTGTAATGTGTGCAACCTGGCCTAAAAATTACTAACAGGAGGATAATGTTCCTCGGAGATCTATGCAAGTTACTAATGGAAACTTAGTAAATAAATTGTTGGTAAAGTTATTCATTGCTGAATTGATTAGTGAAAGAATTAATGTTTTGAGAAACAGTGTTGAAAGTTTAATGCACAACATTTGTGACCATCATGCCAAAATGAGACGCTACTCGAGAAATTCATACGTCAATAATAACTATAGTCTCATTACTTCCAGAGATATAGCTACTTTAATGTAAAAAATGCAAAAGTATGGTTTCAAGAAAAACAGTTTCAAAGTTTTCTCTCAGCTGGCTATGGTTTTTACTTTCTTGACTGTGGTTTTAATTCTGTTGGCTGTGATTTTTCACTTTGTGGTTTCACACTGTTGGCCATAGTTTAGAGCATTGTCAGCAATAACAAAATTGACAGTTGTCACAAAATTCAGTACGAAACACATGCTGGTAACATTTTTACAATTTTCACATCACAACTAGCACATGACAGATTTGTCTATTCACGATGGATACTCAATAACAAATTGTGACAGTGACGGCTCATAACTCGTAATGACCATCAGTAAGAAGTGTCTCATTTTGGAATGGTGGGTTACATTTATGTATTCAGCCAACGCACAGAGAGAATGCATATTTGATAGATGCCGTTGGTTGGTATAATTGGTCTTTGAGGTAAGAAAATGAGATGTTGGGTGTGCATATAGGTTAGTTTGTTAGTAGCCAGTAAGTTTGGCTATGAATGTGCTTAAATGTTTCTTTTATGAAGTTGTCGATGTATGGTATATTAATATATTGGCAATGACTGAAAACAGTTCAATCCAGTCAGTTGAATGTGTTGCTAATAATACCAAATATCGGTTGGTTGGCTGGTTGTTTAGCTTAGATGACTTGTGGATTGGATTTGTTAAATTGTACACCACAGAACATGATATTGTACATAATAAACTCAGTTGTTATTGAATAAGAGGTGTACGTCTACAGTAGTTTCGAAATTAAGTAGAAAAAAGTTTATTTTGTACAACCAATCAGATTCGGAAGTAATGACAGCCACATGAGTTGTTCCACAAGGATCTATGCTAGGTCCAGTTCTGTTCATGTTATATTAAAACAACATTGTTATAACAATAAATGTGTTATTTACAGATGGCACAAATAGGTTTCACTTACACACAAATGTTACTAGATTTATTGAAGAAGTAAATTCAGAACACAATATGATATCAGCATGGATTCGTTGTAACAAAATATCACTTAACATAAATAAAACAAATTTATTATATTTACTCTGAAAATAAGACGATGATCATAATGTAATTAACATAAATGTAATTAGTATAATTCAAGTTACTTCAATAACATATTTAGGAATTTACCTAGAGGAAACTGGTCACTACATATTGTAATTCATTTGTATGTGAACCAGTGGCACCCCTTGTAAGAGTTATATATATACATATATATATATACATACATATATATATATACATATATATAAATTAAAGCCAATTTTATCACACAATGTGCTGTGCCCTAATGTGTGCAAATAGTTATCCATCAAATAAAGGATAAATAAACATAACATGTTTACATAAGAAGGCAATCAGAATAAGTAGGCCTACTATATTTGTATTTATTAAAGCAAACAATTAATTGTGTTGATTAATTTACCACCATTTCAAGAAGAACGTATTTCGTATGCACAAAAGATTAGCACGACACCGCGGCTGTGCATATAGACAGTGCCGTGCGCCACATATCACGATAGCCTCGATACTAGTTATAGCCTCCATTACAGATCACAAACAACAAAAAGAGGGCTCTAAATCACACGATATGTTTGTGTGCGTGAAAATAATCATGCAAGTTATTCCATTTTATTTTTAATATGCATACGAACAATTCTACTGGAAAACATTTCGTATTACTAACGCAAACCACCTTAGTAATAACGCGGAATCCTGGCACGCACCTACTCTGGGCCCGCTACCGTCGCGGGCCGAAAGTAGGCGGTGAATCCTGGCACGGGTGAATCGATGCCCTTGACACCGTCATGACCTGATGTTAACAACTGTCTATCTAATTCATCAAAGCATAATCCAAAATATAGCACTGAAGAGAAAAACAGCAGGCATGGGTGCTCAAAAAGGGGATTGAAAGTTTGGAACAATGTCAAATGTCAGTAAAACTACTACATCCGTACAGTTCAAAGTTCATGCCAATACCAAAAAGGCACTACTGTCATATAATTGAAGTTTTCTACCGTAACAATAGGACTGAGTAAAAAGTTGATAATAAATTTCTAAAGAGAGAACCTACTGCCATGATCGTTCAAGAAAAATCAAATGGAGTAGTTTGTAGTACTTTCAAGATTACCTTTTCGGCAACGTCATTCATGTCATAGGTCACTGGCATGTCATCAGGGGTTATTGGCTGGTCAGTACCATTGGCCGAGGCGATGAGGAGACTGGGACTGTCATTTTTGGAGTGGTGGTGGTGACCCTTCTTGCTCTTCTTCTCATGCTGGAAGGCAACAGAGATGAATATAGTGATCTCTCTATTTCTTTCTCTCTCGTTCTCCCTCCTTCCCTCCCTCCCTCTCTCTCTCTCCCTCCCTCCCTCCCTCCGTCTCTGTCTCTCAATCCCTCTCTCCCTACCCCCCTCTCAATCTCCCTCCCTCTCTTTCGTTCTCCTTCCATCCTTCCCTCCCTCTCTCTCACTCCCTCTCTCCATCCCTCCCTCCCTCTCCCTCTCTCACTCCCTCCCTTTCTCTCTCACTCCCTCTCTCTTTCTCTCATTCTCCCACTCTCACCCCTATCTCTCTCTTTCTCTCACTCTCTCCTCCCCTCTCCCTCTCTCTCTCTCTCACTGTCTCTCACCTCCCCATCCCTCCCTCCCTCTCTCTCCTCTTCCCTCCCTCCCCCCTCTCAATCTCCCTCCCTCTCTCTCTCTCGTTCTCCTTTCATCCATCCCTACCTCCCTCTCTCTCACTCCCCTCTTTCTCTCATTCTCCCTCTCTACCCCCTCTCTCTCTCTCGTTCTCCTTCCATCCATCCCTCCCTCTCACTCCCTCTCTCCCTCCCTCCCCCTCTCCCTCCCTCCCTCCCTCCCTCTCACTCTCTCTTTCTCTCATTCTCCCTTTCTCCCCCCTCTCTCTCTCACCCCCCTCTCCCTCTCTCTCTCTCTAACTTCCTCTCTCTCTCTCTCTCGCACCGATGCAGCTACAAACCACTAATTTACAATGGTGTCATCTGGTGAATCACCATTCAATTGAATAAAAAAGACTATCCGGAAAGTCACGCATATAAAAGATATGAAAGAAAATAACTTTAAAGAAACCTATCTTTGTGTTTTCTAAAATGCATCGTCAATTGGTGGATCAGAGGCCAATGGTCTAACAAAGCCATTCAAGCCAACATATGAACATAGCAAGATGTGAGTAGACCTTGATGTCTCAAAGGAGATACACTTACAAGACTCCAATGTTAGCGTGTTAATACATAGATAACTCACCAACAAAGTTTACAGTATGAAAATGTGTAGCATTTTACATTTGTTCAAGCCACCTTCCTTAGATTCCCACTACATTGGGTAGCTGCTAAATTTGAAAAACATGAATATTTCTCCCAAACAAACACTGAAATGAATTGTCCCTCCTACCTTCCTCTCCTTCTTGTCTTTCCTGTGTTTCTTCTCTCGTTCATTCCTGTGTTTTTTCTCCCGTGCTGTGGCTGCGGCTGACTCTGGTGGGGCCTTCACACTGAGTGGAGACGACAGAGTCTGGTACGTGTGGACAGGCAACACCTCCTCATCTCGCAGTGGTCTAACAGGGGGAAGGGGACAGGAGGGTCAACATGGGTATGTGTGTGTGCACGTGCGCTTGTGTATGAGTGTGTATGTGTGTGTGTCTTTGTTTGTGTGTGTGTGTATATGCGTGTGTGTGTGTGTGTTTATGTTGTGTGTGTGTTTGCAGTGCATGCATGAGTGCGCGTATGCATACATGCTTTGCATATGTATGAATGCATGTGTGCATCGTAGTGTTTCATGTCACTTTGTGTGAGACATGTGTGTTACATGTCTGTGATTCCCTGTCATTTCCAACTAATATAAACTTTTAACAATAAAATATGCATTGTCTCTATAAATCATATTTTTAATACAAATTAACCATCACCAATTGGTACATTAGAGGCCAATGGTGTAAAGAAGCAAGTGAACACAACGTGAGGCAACTATATGTTAATATTCAGACTAGTACTACAACCTGATCAAGACACAAACACAAATTAACGTTTTAAAGAATGGTCCATCACTGTGAAGCAATATGCCCCAAACCTGTGAGGGGCCCTTGACGGGAGAATAGAATATAATAACACACTCACTCATCTAGGTTAATGTTGAGAAGTCTATGTGGGTCATCTTTAGTACCCTTCGAGTCATCATCATCTGACAAGTTGGCTCCCTGTAACTCAGAGAACATCCATCTATGTACGTATACATATTTAACAAGATTTCCACCCAGAGAATTAACACCAGATGGCAAACGAACTGATGGAAATGGATTCCGTGCAACCCATTCATGCGCTAACAGACACACTTTTTTATTTAATTCAACATTGGCAACAAATAAGAGCCTTGTCCTCACCTCTGGTACGTTGTATTCGATATTGACAGAGATGACGGCGGAGCGATAATCGTTCGAGTCACAGCTCACCTTCTTCGTCCTCGACTTCTTCTCCTTCCATCTCCATCTCTCCACATCCTGCTGACACTGCAGCTGCAGGTATTTGTCCGACATCGACATACCTGAGACAGGTTCATGACACACCTGAGACAGGTTCATGACACACCTGAGACAGGGGTTGGGTTCATGACACACCTGAGACAGATGTTGGGTTTATGACACATCTGAGACAGGTGTTGGGTTCATGATACACCCGAGACAGGTGCTAGATTCATGACACACCTGAGACAGGTGTTTGTACACATACATATATATTTATATATATATAAATATATATATATTATTTAGATTTGCAATAGATAGTATATTAGGTAGGTATTATTGTACAGGTGAGAACTATTAGCAAGTGAAAATTACAATATAATTGAGACATTTGGCTCATCTTCAAACATGACAGGTCAGAATTCTTACCGCCTTGTAATTAGTCCAACAAGTTTCTGATAAGATATGGAAAATACTGTTCATGGCTCCAATATTTCAATGGGCAGCAAGAATTAATACTTACGTTGGAGCGTTTAGTGGAAACTTGCAACGTTTAGATCCACCACCTGTGGATCTTGATCACGCATAAAATAAAAAACATGGTGAAAAATGATTGACTGTACTTTCTTTAAAAAAATTGAGTTCATTGGTTGTCTCCTTTACACCACATCCATACTCAACAATATGACCATAAACCAGATCTCCTGATAAACATCTACATGCTTGAACAATACTGATTTAATGCAATAAAATATGTATTCATAGTATACTCAAGCTGGACAAACACATCAACAGTTTCAAGGCAATCCACCTTTAAAAAAATCACCTGGCAAGTTTCTGCTCGCAAAATAACATTACAATTTTCTGGATTAAATCAAATTTCAATATCAGAAGCTGGGAAGAGGAGTGGCCAGTGTCTTGAAGCATTCATACATACGATCCTTCATATGAAAGGTAGTTACAGACATGTTTCTATGGCTGTTATGAGTCATAAAATCTATGTCAAACGTCCCCGTAAGTTCCTGCAAACGAAAGTTTATATGAACGAATGTTTCATGAAACTGGTCCCAGGTGTAGGAGCTGATTGTAAGTAACAAAGAACTGAGGTGAGAATTACCTTGGGTCTTGCACCCTTCAGGTAGTTCGGGATGTTCAAATTCCCTCTGCTAGTGCATCTGTCAAAGAAAAAACACACTTGCAATTAGAAAAGGTGTTTGAAAAATAAATAAGTTACTTGGCGGCTATCACTGGAGTTGTATGGAGAAACTTCACACCAAATTTAGTAATCTAAGTCCAGTGCTTACTGCTATATTTGTATACGTAATTTACATTATAAACAATGGAATAAAGAAAAGAAACATATTTCTATTAAATCACTAGTTATTTGAGTGAAGAGGTTCATTGGACTGCAAGGTTCAAATTGGTAATATTTTTGGCTTATTTGCCAGTCAATTTACCTTTTTTGCTGTGTCTGCTAATCAACAATCTTCATCAGACAGCTAGCTACCTTTACATGGCAATGCTTGTCATGTGTTAATTTGCTTAAAACAAAGATTGTGAACATGTCACACATGCTTGCACATACCTTCTGTAGTTCAGCCTCTGACGGTGCAGGAGTTTTTACCTCATTTCCATTTGTTCTGGTTCTACAAAATATGTATAATCAAACAAATACATGCAAGTTAAAAGACAATTACAATTACTATCAAAATTACTTATCCTCTGGAAGCAATATCTTGGTAGTTTGTAAGGTCAAAAGACAAGCAACAAAGTCTTTAGTTTGACATTACTTACCAGATGACACCACACACACATAACATTTTTACTAAGTATTCCTACCAAATATCTGATCAAGATAATGTAACTTTGAACGGTTACATGCCATGGAAGTTACGTAAACCGTCCTCATCTGATCAGTGGGCAATTTACATTACTGATGAAGACAGTGTAACTTTGAACAGTTATTTGCCATGGAAGTTATGTAAACCGTCCCCATCTGATCAATGGATAACTACATTACTGATGAAGACAGTGTAACTTTGAATGGTTATTTGCCATGGATGTTATGTAAACCGTCCCCATCTGATCAGTGGACAACTTACATTACTGATGAAGACAGTGTAACTTTGAACGGTTATTTGCCATGGAAGTTATGTAAACCGTCCCCATCTGATCAGTGGACAACTTACATTACTGATGAAGATAGTGTAACTTTGAACTTGAACGGTTACTTGCCATGGAAGTTATGTAAACCGTCCCCATCTGAACAGTGGACAATTTACATTACTTCAAACTGTCATTTACCATTTGTAACTGACATCATTTGCCAGCGAAGCTATTGGTATAACTGGTATCGAGGGATTTTGTAGAGACACGACTGACCGGCTGATCCAGCTAGTGAGACAAAGTACAAGTAAATGGGTTGACCAAATTAATTGAACATTTGTTTGCTACTTGTACAAATAGTCCTACACCAGAGTTTATAAAAATATGAATTTTTTTTCTTACATTTATTTCCAGTTTGACAACTCAAAATAAGGCCATGCGAAGTGATTAAGATCGAGGGATGCTCTCACCTGTCATCACCCATTGTGTGGAAGATGCTGGTCTTGGCGACGACTTCCTCAGGTTCATCGTCCTCAGGCGGTGGTTCGTTGATCCATGCGTCAAGTTCAAGGCTACAGACACAGACGAACACTTCGTGCATTCGTTCTTCAAATATTTTTGTCATTCATAAATTCGCAAAGTAAAAAAAAACATAATTGTTTGTATCTGTTCAAATAAACAAACCACCACACCACCTATATGTCGAGTGGGACTTCAGATTCTCACCGATGCAACATGGCTTCCAAATCATACCAACAGCTGCTTGAGATCAACTAACGTGACAGTTGCCACGACACGACCCGCCACGATGCCCGGTTCTCATATCAACATTAGGTGTATCAATACAAGTTCCATTTGTTTCCCCATCACGATATGTGATGACGACTAAACCATTACACACCCATATGTAATGTTATATTTTCTTTGGGACTTCTATGACCACCTTTTATGAGATGAAAATGCATGAAATGTATTGCAGGGATATCCTTGTGAGAGAGAACACATATATTGCAGATATAAGGAAGAAGATCAATTGTCAATTTATTAGAAACTATTAAAACCATTCACATTAAAACCATTACAGATCTCACTACATTTCAATTTTGTGGACTTCAAGGCTGCATTTGACACCATTTGGAGGGTTCACAACATAGTTTGGACATCAGGCAACCATATATATTTTTCACATAAAACTAATTTTCTCATGTAAACAAGATGATGATCGATTACATAACATTGTGATTGAGTAATCAATCAGAAGCATGAAACAACAGAATTTATTAATCTGAACAGCCACAGTCACTAAGGTTACAGGCTCCTCGTGAGATGTCAAATTTCAATTAAAACTACTCATATCTTGTCCAGTGTTTTACAAGACAAACCTTGTTTTATAGTCACCTCTGTAATACAGCCACCTCAAAATTAGGTTACCTTGGTAATACAGCCACCTCACAATTAGGTCACCTTGGTAATACTGCCACCTCACAATTAGGTCACCTTGGTAATACAGCCACCTCACAATTAGGTCACCTTGGTAATACAGCCACCTCACAATTAGGTCACCTTGGTAACACAGCCACATCACAATTAGGTCACCTTGGTAACACAGCCACATCACAATTAGGTCACCTTGGTAATACAGCCACCTCACAATTAGGTCACCTTGGTAATACAGCCACCTCACAATTAGGTCACCTTGGTAACACAGCCACATCACAATTAGGTCACCTTGGTAATACAGCCACCTCACAATTAGGTCACCTTGGTAATACAGCCACCTCACAATTAGGTCACCTTGGTAACACAGCCACATCACAATTAGGTCACCTTGGTAATACAGCCACATCAAAATTAGGTCACCCTAGAACAGTCCCAAATGATTTCCACATACAGTAAAGTATAGGAAATTAGTTCCACTGATATGTTCACCTTGCTATCCTGGTCACTATGTCCAGTCCAAAGGATGACCTTGATAGTGAGGTGGCCCTGTACATCTACATGAAAACAGGCACATGCGACATAATTATCAATCTGAATGATGGTAACCAGATAATGTTTGAAATAGCTGACAGTGTTTTTCATTAATTGCTTTTCTTTAGGCGGCTATAGGTTACTTATTCTCTGGACCATGAAAAAAATATGTAGTCCTAAAACATCACAACCATTTTTATTAGCATGAACAATTCACAGAAAGAGGATACCATCTCAAAATCACTGCCACTTTATTCACCGTCCCTGAACCGAGAAGTAAACCAGTGATCTATCTTGATATGTGGGAAATATATATTCAGGTTTTTATTAGTATCTGTCTCTATCAGTAGCAGCGAGGACGTCAAGGCATAGTTACGCATGTACTCACTCTGAGAACTCTCCACAGATCCAGACTGCCGCATGCAGCACTTCACAGAAGCCGTTCCTCTGTACGTTGTCCATCAATGTTCACTATTTTTTTCAGCTACACATCTTTGGCCGGTCATCTAAAGAACTTGTATGTTACTGTCAGGGCTAAGAGTTGGCATTATGCATACAAATAGAACAGCAATCGTTTGGGTCCCATTCACCCATTGTAGACAATACACAACATTTGGTTGTGTATAGCTAACATGGGCGATAACCATGACGACCGCACATCAAATATCAAGGGAAATGACATACGACTAATGGTCCTAATGACAGGTGATTCTAACATTCTGTTTCCCTGCGAGTGATTTTTTACTTCCCCTGGCACAAACACCAGTTAGAAGAAACCAATGGCTTATACTTCTACGTGGTTGATCGGCATAGTCCGTAACTCTGGATTTTAATGCCGATTTGTGTGTGTGTCAACAACTGTGCTGTGCCAGATGTGAAGGTGTTAAAAAAGTATATCATGTGTATATGCGCCCTCTTTCACATACACCCTCCTATGGGCCCACTGTCACACTCACCCTCCTATGTGCCCACTGTCACACACACCCTCCTATGCGGACACTGTCACACACACCCTCCTACGCACCCACTGTCAAATACACCCTCCTATGTGCCCACTGTCACATACACCCTACTATCCACCCACTGTCACATACACTCTCCTATGCATACACTGTCAGATACACCCTCCTGTGCAGACACTGTCACACACACCCTCCTATGCACCCACTGTTAAATACACCCTGCTATGCACACACTGTCACATACACCCTACTATGCACCCACTGTCACATACACCCTCCTATGGGCCCACTGTCACATACACCCTACTATGCACCCACTATTACATACACCCTCCTATGCAGACACTGTCACATACACCCTCCTATACACCAACTGTCAGATACACAGTCCTATGCGGACACTCACATACACCCTCCTATGCGCCCACTGTCAGATACACCCTCCTATGCACCCACAGTCACATACACCCTCCTAAGGGCCAACTGTCACATACACCCTCCTATCTACCCACTGTCACATACACCCTCCTATGGACCCACTGTCACATGCACCCTCCTACACGCCCACTGTCTCATACACCCTCCTATGTGCACACTGTCACATACACCCTCCTACGTGCCCACTGTCACATACACCCTCCTATGGGCCCACTCTCATATACACCTTACTATGCACCCACTGTCACATACACCCTCCTATGGGCCCACTGTCACATACACTTCCTATGGGCCCACTGTCACACACACCCTCCTATAGGCCCACTGTCACATACACCCTACTATGCACCCACTGTCACATACACCCTCCTATGGGCCCACTGTCACATACACCCTACTATGCACCCACTATTACATACACCCTCCTATGTTTCACTGTCACCCACACTCTAATATACACCCTGTCACATACACCTCCTATGCACCCACTGTCACATACACACTTATATGCAATTACTGTTTCAAGCACATACACCCTACTATGCACTCACTGTAACATACAACATCCTATGGGCTCCACTGCTTCATACACCCTCCTATGTTTTACAGTCACAGCATATACATCATATTATGCACCCACTGCTCAAGCATACACTTCTCCTATGGGCCCACTCTGTCACATACACCCTCCTATGCACCCACTGCCACATACACCCTCATATGCACCCACTGTCACATACACCCTACTATGCACCCACTGTCACATACACTCTCCTTTGGGCCCACTGTTATATACACCCTCCTATGCTACCACTGTAATGATAACTCCTATTTATGTAACTATTGTCATTTATAATATACTTATGCACCCACTGCTCATTACACCTTCCTATGGGCCTACCTGTCACATACACTTCTACTATGCACCCACTGTCGCATACACCCTCCTATTGGCTAACTGTCACATACACCCTCCTATGGGCCCACTCTAACATAAACCTACTATGCACCCATTGTCACTTACACCCTACTATGCACCCACTGTCACATACACCCTCCTA
The DNA here is from genome assembly GCA_020002185.1 of Paraescarpia echinospica. NCBI lineage: Eukaryota > Metazoa > Annelida > Polychaeta > Sabellida > Siboglinidae > Paraescarpia > Paraescarpia echinospica. The sequence goes on along the minus strand of JAHLWY010000638.1, from coordinate 6,973 downwards.
TGGGCCCACTGTCACATACACCCTCCTAAGCACCCACTGTCACATACACCCTCCTATGCACCCAATGCCACATACACCCTACTATGCACCAACTGTCACATACACACTCCTATGCACCCACTGTCACATACACCCTCCTACGCGCCCACTGTCACATACACCCTACAATGCACACACTGTCATATACACCCTCCTATGCACCCACTGTCACATACACCCTCATAGGCACCCACTGTCACATACACCGTACTATGCAACCACTGTCACATACACCCTCCTATGGGCCCACTGTCACATACATCCTAGTATGCACCCACTGTCACAAACACCCTCCTAAGCACCCACTGTCACAAACACCCTCATATGCGCCCACTGTCACATACACCTTAATATGCACCCACTGTCACATACACACTCCTATGCACACATTGTCACATACACCCTCATATGCACCCACTGTCACATACACCCTACTATGCATCCACTGTCACATACACCCTCCTATGGGCCCACTGTAACATACACCCTCCTATGCGCCCACTGTCACATACACCATACTATGCACCCACTATCACATACTCCCTCCTATGGGCCCACTATCACATACACCCTCCTATGGGCCCACTATCACACACACCGTCCTATGGGCCCACTGTCACATACACCTTTCTATGGGCCCACTGTCACATACACCCTACTATGCACCCAATGTCGTATACACGCTCCTACGGGCCCAATGTAACATAACCCTACTATGCACCCACTGTCACATACACACTCCTATGCATCCACTGTCACATACACCCTCCTATGGGCCCACTGTAACATAAACCTACTATACACCCATTGTCACTTACACCCTACTATGCACCCACTGTCACATATGCCCTCCTAAGGGCCCACTGTCAGATACACCCTCCTATGCACCCACTTTCACATACACCCACCTATGGGCCCATTCTCACATACACCCTCCTACACGCCCACTGTCACATACACCCTCCTAAGCACCCACTGTCACATACACCCTCCTAAGCACCCACTGTCACAAACACCCTCATATGCGCCCACTGTCACATACACCCTCCTACGCACCCACTGTCACATACACCCTACTATGCACCCACTGTCACATACACCCTCATATGGGCCCACTATCACATACACCCTACTATGCACCCACTGTGAGATACACCCTCCTATGCGCTCACTGTCACATACACCCTCCTATGGGCCAACTGTCACATATACCCTCCTATCTACCCACTGTCACGTACACCCTCCTATGGGCTCACTGTCAAATACACCCTCCTACACGCCCACTGTCACATACACCCTTCTACGTGCCCACTGTCACATACACCCTCCTAAGCGCCCACTGTCACATACACCCTCCTATGCACCCAATGTCACATACACCCTACTACGCACCCACTGTCACATACACCCTCCTATAGGCCCACTGTCAGATTCACCCTACTATGCACCCACTGTCACATACACCCTCTTATGCAGACACTGTCAGATACACCCGCCTATGCAGGCACTGTCACATACACTCTCCTACGCGCCCACTGTCAGATACACCCTCCTATCTACCCACTGTCACATACACCCTCCTACGTGCCCACTGTCACATACAACCTACTATGCACCCACTGTCACATACACCCTCCTATGCACCCACTGCCACATACACCCTCATATGCACCCACTGTCACATACACCCTACGATGCACCCACTGTCACATACACCCTCCTATGGGCCCACTGTTATATACACCCTCCTATGCGCCCACTGTAACATAACCCTACTATGCACCCATTGTCACTTACACCATACTATGCACCCACTGTCACATACACCTTCCTATGGGCCCACTGTCACATACACCCTACTATGCACCCACTGTCGCATACACCCTCCTATTGGCCCACTGTCACATAACCCTCCTATGGGCCAACTCTAACATAAACCTACTATGCACCCATTGTCACTTACACCCTACTATGCACCCACTGTCACATACACCCTCCTATGGGCCCACTGTCACATACACCCTACTATGCACCCACTGTCACACACACCCTCCTATGTGGACACGGTCACATACACCCTCCTATGGGCCCACTGTCAGATACACCCTCCTATGCACCCACTATCACATACACCCACCTATGGGCCCACTGTCACATACACCCTACTATGCACCCACTGTCACATACACCCTCCTAAGCACCCACTGTCACAAACACCCTCATATGCGCCCACTGTCAAATACACCCTCCTATGCGCCCACTGTCACATACACCCTACTATGCACCCACTGTCACGTACACCCTACAATGCGCCCACTGTCGCATACACCCTCCTATGGGCCTACTGTCACATACACCCTCCTATGGGCCTACTGTAACATAACCCCACTATGCACCCATTGTCACATACACTCTACTATGCACCCACTGTCACATACACCGTCCTATGGGCCCACTGTGACATAACCCCACTATGCACCCATTGTCACATACACCCTCCTATGCACCCACTGCCACATACACCCTCATATGCACCCACTGTCACATACACCCTACGATGCACCCACTGTCACATACACCCTCCTATGGGCCCACTGTTATATACACCCTCCTATGCGCCCACTGTAACATAACCCTACTATGCACCCATTGTCACTTACACCATACTATGCACCCACTGTCGCATACACCCTCCTATTGGCCCACTGTCACATAATCCTCCTATGGGCCAACTCTAACATAAACCTACTATGCACCCATTGTCACTTACACCCTACTATGCACCCACTGTCACATACACACTCCTATGGGCCCACTGTCACATACACCCTACTATGCACCCACTGTCACACACACCCTCCTATGTGGACACGGTCACATACACCCTCCTATGGGCCCACTGTCAGATACACCCTCCTATGCACCCACTATCACATACACCCACCTATGGGCCCACTGTCACATACACCCTACTATGCACCCACTGTCACATACACCCTCCTAAGCACCCACTGTCACAAACACCCTCATATGCGCCCACTGTCAAATACACCCTCCTATGCGCCCACTGTCACATACACCCTACTATGCACCCACTGTCACGTACACCCTACAATGCACCCACTGTCGCATACACCCTCCTATGGGCCTACTGTCACATACACCCTCCTATGGGCCTACTGTAACATAACCCCACTATGCACCCATTGTCACATACACTCTACTATGCACCCACTGTCACATACACCGTCCTATGGGCCCACTGTGACATAACCCACTATGCACCCATTGTCACATACACCCTACAATGCACCCACTGTCGCGTACACCCTCCTATGGGCCTACTGTCACATACACCCTCCTATGGTCCTACTGTAACATAAACCGACTATGCACCCATTGTCACATACACCCTACAATGCATCCACTGTTGCATACACCGTCCTATGGGCCCACTGTCACATACACCCTCATATGGGCCTACTGTAACATAACCCCACTATGCACCCATTGTCACATACACCCTACTATGCACCCACTGTCACATACACCCTCTTATGCAGACACTGTCAGATACACAAGCCTATGCGGGCACTGTCACATACACTCTCCTACGCGCCCACTGTCAGATACACCCTCCTATCTACCCACTGTCACATACACCCTCCTACGTGCCCACTGTCACATACAACCTACTATGCACCCACAGTCACATACACCCTCCTATGCACCCACTGCCACATACACCCTCATATGCACCCACTGTCACATACACCCTACGATGCACCCACTGTCACATACACCCTCCTATGGGCCCACTGTTATATACACCCTCCTATGCGCCCACTGTAACATAACCCTACTATGCACCCATTGTCACTTACACCATACTATGCACCCATAGTCACATACACCTTCCTATGGGCCCACTGTCACATACACCCTACTATGCACCCACTGTCGCATACACCCTCCTATTGGCCCACTGTCACATACACCCTCCTATGGGCCAACTCTAACATAAACCTACTGTGCACCCATTGTCACTTACACCCTACTATGCACCCACTGTCACATACACCCTCCTATGTGGACACGGTCACATACACCCTCCTATGGGCCCACTGTCAGATACACCCTCCTATGCACCCACTATCACATACACCCACCTATGGGCCCACTGTCACATACACCCTACTATGCACCCACTGTCACATACACCCTCCTAAGCACCCACTGTCACAAACACCCTCATATGCGCCAACTGTCACATACACCCTCCTATGCGCCCACTGTCACATACACCCTACTATACACCCACTGTCACATACACCCTACAATGCACCCACTGTCGCATACACCCTCCTATGGGCCTACTGTCACATACACCCTCCTATGGTCCTACTGTAACATAACCCCACTATACACCCATTGTCACATACACCCTAAAATGCACCCACTGTCGCATACACCGTCCTATGGGCCCACTGTCACATACACCCACCTATGGGCCTACTGTAACATAAACCCACTATGCACCCATTGTCACATACACTCTACTATGCACCCACTCTCACATACACCGTCCTAAGGGCCCACTGTAACATAACCCCACTATGCACCCATTGTCACATACACCCTACAATGCACCCACTGTTGCGTACACCCTCCTATGGGCCTACTGTCACATACACCCTCCTATGGTCCTACTGTAACATAACCCCACTATGCACCCATTGTCACATACACCCTACATTGCACCCACTGTCGCATACACCGTCCTATGGGCCCACTGTCACATACACCCTCATATGGGCCTACTGTAACATAACCCCACTATGCACCCATTGTCACATACACCCTATTATGCACCCACTGTCACATACACCGACCTATGGGCCCACTGTAACATAACTCCACTATGCACCCATTGTCACATACACCCTACTATGCACCCACTGTCACATACACCGTCCTATGGGCCCACGGTCACATAAACCCTCATATGCACCCACTGTCACATCTACCCTACAGTGCACCCACTGTCACATACACCCTCCTATGGGCCAACTGTCACGTACACCCTCCTATATACCTACTGTCACATACAACCTCCTATGGGCCCACTGTCATATACACCCTCCTACACGCCCACTGTCACATACATCCTCCTATGCACCCACTGTCACATACACCCTACTATGCACCCAATGTCACATACACCCTACTATGCACCCACTGTCACATACACACTCCTATGCACCCACTGTCACATACACCCTCATATGCACCCACTGTCACATACACCCTCCTATGGGCCCACTGTCACATACACCCTCCTATGGGCTCACTGTTACATACACCCTCCTATGGGACTACTGTCACATACACCCTCCTATCTACCCATTGTCACATACATCCTCCTATGGGCCCACTGTCACATAACCCTCCTACGTGCCCACTGTCATATACACCCTACTATGCACCCTCTGTCACATACACCCTCCTATGCATCCCCTGTCGCATACACCCTCACATGCACCCATTGTCACATACACTCTCCTATGGGCCCACTGTTATATACACCCTCCTATGCGCCCACTGTCACATACACCATACTATGCACCCACTGTCACATACACACTCCTATGGGCCCACTGTGACATACACCCTCCTATGGGCCCACTATCACATACACCCTCCTATGGGCCCACTGTCACATACACCTTCCTATGGTCCCAGTGCCACATACATCCTAATATACTCAAACTGTCACATACACCCTCCTATGGGGCCACTGTCACATACACCCTACTTTGCACCCACTGTCACATACACCCTCCTATGCAGACACTGTCAGATACACCCTAATATGCACCCACTCTTACATACATCCACCTATGGGCCCACTGTCACATACAGCCTAGTATGCACTCACTGTCACATACACCCTCCTAAGCACCCACTGTCACAAACACCCTCATATGCGCCCACTGTCACATACACCCTCCTACGCACCCACTGTCACATAACCCTACTATGCACCCACTGTCACATACACCCTCCTACGTGCCCACTGTCACATACACCCTCCTAAGCACCCACTGTCACATACACCCTCCTATGCACCCAATGCCACATACACCCTACTATGCACCAACTGTCACATACACACTCCTATGCACCCACTGTCACATACACCCTCCTACGCGCCCACTGTCACATACACCCTACAATGCACACACTGTCATATACACCCTCCTATGCACCCACTGTCACATACACCCTCATAGGCACCCACTGTCACATACACCGTACTATGCAACCACTGTCACATACACCCTCCTATGGGCCTACTGTCACATACATCCTAGTATGCACCCACTGTCACAAACACCCTCCTAAGCACCCACTGTCACAAACACCCTCATATGCGCCCACTGTCACATACACCCTACTATGCACCCACTGTCACATACACACTCCTATGCACACATTGTCACATACACCCTCATATTCACCCACTGTCACATACACCCTACTATGCATCCACTGTCACATACACCCTCCTATGGGCCCACTGTAACATACACCCTCCTATGCGCCCACTGTCACATACACCATACTATGCACCCACTATCACATACTCCCTCCTATGGGCCCACTATCATATACACCCTCCTATGGGCCCACTATCACATACACCGTCCTATGGGCCCACTGTCACATACACCTTTCTATGGGCCCACTGTCACATACACCCTACTATGCACCCAATGTCGTATACACGCTCCTACGGGCCCAATGTAACATAACCCTACTATGCACCCATTGTCACATACACCCTACTATACACCAACTGTCACATACACCCTCCTAAGCACCCAGTCACATACATCCTCATATGCGCCCACTGTCACATACACCCTCATAT
>JAHLWY010000637.1:0-56314 GCA_020002185.1 Paraescarpia echinospica | reverse complement strand
CAGGAGTGTACTCTTCTTCCACGAGATTCCATGGTACACGGGTGAGGTCTAGCATTCACATATATGCTCTTCCTCTTGGTTGTCTTGTTACAGGAGTGTACTCTTCTTCCACGAGATTCCATGGTACACGGGTGAGGTCTAGCATTCACATATATGCTCTTCCTCGTGGTTGTCTTGTTACAGTAGTGTACTCTTCTTCCACGAGATTCCATGGTACACGGATGAGGTCTAGCATTCACATATATGCTCTTCCTCTTGGTTGTCTTGTTACAGGAGTATACTCTTCTTCCACGAGATTCCATTGTACACGTGTGAGGTCTAGCATTCACATATATGCTCTTCCTCTTGGTTGTCTTGTTACAGGAGTGTACTCTTCTTCCACGAGTGGTACACGGGTGAGGTCTAGCATTCACATATATGCTTTTCCTCTTGGTTGTCTTGTTACATGAGTGTACTCTTCTTCCACGAGATTTAATGGTGCACGGATGAGGTCTAGCATTCACATATATGCTCTTCCTCTTGGTTGTCTTGTTACAAGAGTGTACTCTTCTTCCACGAGATTCCATTGTACACGGGTGAGGTCTAGCATTCACATATATGCTCTTCCTCGTGGTTGTCTTGTTACAGGAGTGCACTCTTCTTCCACGAAATTCCATGGTACACGGATGAGGTCTAGCATTCACATATATGCTCTTCCTCTTGATTGTCTTGTTACAGGAGTGTACTCTTCTTCCACGAGATTCCATTATAAACGTCTCCTAGTTGCATAGCAACACACATATGATATTGCACGAACAACGTTTAATCATAACCTAAAACCATGCGGCCTTCATTACGTTTCCTTCAAATGTTTCACGTATTGTGACAGACTATCTGTGTTCCAAGGTGACTATTTCATAACCAGAAAACGGTGTATCACTTACTACAGCTCAGGCCAATCTGAACATGCCACATAGCGGGGAGATTATCCCTGCTGGGAAGATCGCGTAGCACCATCGCTGACTAGGGGAGTAACACATCGACTCCGGTTCAACGACTTCGTTCCTCTCGGAACTTGTCAAATCGCAGCTATTTTTCACTTCCCATTTTGCTCCTGCAAGTAATTGAGGTTGGTGCGGTTATACCAATATCAGCCTATACTTGTGGTACGCAAACTACGTTAAGTTTTTATTGGCTGCGTATAGATTAATAATAATAATAAGGTAACTTCTGTTGCGCCTAAATACTTTGAAACCAAGCTCAGAGGCGCATCAGTACAAAAGGGTTAGTCAATATCAGAACCGATAAGCCATATTAAAGTGGTCAACAGATGGAACGATACACCAGGGAGCTAAGATGGATACGCAAGGTTATAAAGGTAAGTTTGTAAATGATGGCGAAATTGTATAATATTTTTAACTAATCTAACACTAAGAGGGAGCATATTTCAGAGAGTTGGTGCAGCAACAGAAAATGCCTTAGTTTCAATATTAGTATTGACTCTAGGAATAAAAAGTAAATCACAACTAGATGATCGAAGTTTGATAGTTTTTTTTCAGGAGTAAGCAGTGAATATAAATAATATGGTTGCTTACATGAAAGTGCCTGTTACGTAATTTAACAAGATTTAACAAGATTGCCATCCAGAGAATTAACTCTAGATGGCAGGTGGAGAAGGAAGCCCTTTGGCTTATCTAGAGTCCAACCCTTTTATCTACATATATCCAGCCCTTCTGAGGTATGTGTCGATTTTATTTTTAAACATATTCACACTACTAGCACCCACACAATCATCAGATAATCTGTTCCATTCATTCACAGTCCTTTGTGAAAATGAGAACTTTCTCACGTCTAATCTACACTGCTCCTTTACTAATGTAACTTCATGTCCTCTAGTCTTTCTATCTTTCTTAACTGAAAAAAACATATTTCTATCAATATTTTCATAACCATTCAATATTTTAAACACTTCTATCTGATCTCCTCTCAATCTCCTGGTCTCTAGTGTTGTTAAACCACATTCTTTTAGGCGTTTTTCATAACTAAGATCCCTCAGTTTTGGTATCATTTTAGTCGCTCTCCTCTGTACTCTTTCTAGCATATCTATATCCTTCTTGCGGTATGGCCTCCACGCTTGTATACAATATTCTAAATGAGGCCTAACTATTGTTTTGTACAGCGGTATTATTAGTTCTTTTTCTTTATATGCTATATTTCGCCTAATCAATCCAAGGATTTGATTTCCTTTTGAAGCTGCAATTCCACACTGCTCTGAAACTTTCATGTCAGCACTAATTGTCAGCCCTAAGTCTTTTTCTTTTACAGTAGTACTTAGTACAGTTCCCCCATTGTATATTCTACATATTCGTTCCCATGTCCTGTGTGAAGGCATTTACATTTCCCAAAATTGAACAACATTTGCCACTTTTCAGACCATTTGATCAACCTGTCAAGATCATCTTGTAAATGCTGTCTATCTCCATCACTTTTAATCCTTCTAAACACTTTTGTATCATCTGCAAATTTCAACACCTTGCTAGCTATATCATCGTCCAAATCGTTTATATATATTAAGAATAATATAGGTCCCAGTACTGATCCCTGTGGAACCCCACTCAAAACTGATTTCCAGTTTGAAGCCTCCCCATCAACAACTACCCGTTGTCTTCTGTCAATCAGCCATTTTTCTATCCAGTTAATTATACCATTTCCTATGCCATCGGCCTTTAGTTTAAAGCAGTAATCTTTGATGTGGCACTTTGTCGAAAGCTTTTTGAAAATCTAAGTAGATGATATCTACTGGTGATCCATCATCTACCCACTTAGTGATATCTTCCAAAAACATAACATATTTGTTAAGCATGACCTCGCTTTTAGAAACCCATGTTGAGATGGGTTTATCAAGTTATGTTTAACAAGAAAATCCGCCATGTGATCTTTAATTAGTCTTTCTAATAATTTACAAATCACTGATGTTAAACTCACTGGTCTATAGTTCTCTGTTTGTTTCTCGAACCTTTTTTAAATAACGTTATAATGTTTGCTTCTTTCCATTTCCTAGGAACCACTCCCTCTTCTAATGACAAATTTGAAACTTTATTGCAAGCGGTATCTTTAGTTTGTTCTACAATTTCCACTAGTAGTTTTGGGTGGAATACCACCATCCCTCCAGGTGATTTATTTTCCTTCATAGCCCTAATTTCTTAACACCATTTTCTGGGGTTACAATTAGCTTTGTCTTAAAGTAGTCTGATTCATAGCATGAACTTAGCCTCTGTTCAGCGGTGAACTAGTGTATTTCTCCGCGGTAAAGCGCAGAATTTAGTACTCACATTTAGGTCTTCTGCCATTAAGAATCCTTCTGATATTATATTTCCAGCACTATCTTCTAGAGGATCGACCATCCTGAACTTTCTGTTTGCTTCCAGACATGCGCATAAAACTCTTGCCGTCATGTTTTATATTACAAGCTAATTTATGTTCATAGCTTCTCTTTGAATTTCTAATTTCAGCTGTAGCTTGGTTTAGTGCTTCTTTATAAATGTTGTAGTCTTCGTCATTTCCAGTACGTCTATATGACTTCCACATCATTTGTTTATACTTAATTTTTCTAATGGCTTCTTTCGATAAGTATTTCTTTCTGGTCCGTTTCCCTTGTTTTTTGAAGGGAACAAATTTATCTACGATGCACTCTATTTCATTCTTTAAGATATTCCAGCATTCTGTTGCTGTCTTATTCTTCAGTGTATTATTCAAGTCTATCTTTGCTAAATATTTCCTCATTTCCTTATATCTTCCTTTGTGGAAATTTCTCCTCAACTGCTTTTTATTATTTCTTTCTGATTTTACTTTGATGGTAAAATGTATCTGGTTGTGATCAATACTTCCCAGAGGCTCACATAATTTAACATTGTCAACTAATTCATTCTGTGAGGACAAAACTAAGTCTAACACATTCTCTCCCCTGGTTGGTTCTAGCACATGTTGAGAAAGGAAACTATCTTGTACTAAATCTAAAAACTTGTGGTCCTCACTACCCATACTCTGTAGAGATTTCCATTTTATATGCCCATGGTTAAAATCCCCCATAATAACACAGTCCCGTTTGCTCACTTCCCTTATAGCGTTTTGTATTTTTTCATTCTCTTCTCTGCTTATGTTTGGACTTCGATAAACTAATCCAACCGTTAACGTTGAGTTTCCTGTAACTATGTTACACCAAACAGCTTCTTCGCAATCTGCTTCTCTGTCTAATTTTATTTCATAAGCCTGGATAGATTCTTTAATATATAAAATAACTCCACCTCCCCTTCTTCCTATTCTATCTTTCCTAAACATTACACATCCTGTCAGTCCCAATTTGGCATCTGATATATCGGTTGCCCATGATTCGGTTATACCTATTATGTGAGGGTCAATATCTTCTACCATAATGTTTAGTTCATTTCTTTTGTTTACTATACTCCTTGCATTTAAACAAACACATTTATACCCAGCTTCAGAACAGTTTTCGAGACTGTTCTTTGCTTAATTATTTTTGCTGCCTTTATCTATGCCTCCAGTTTCAGGCTTCTCTGCGAGTCCCCCCTGCGAATTTAGTTTAAATAGATGCGACCTGTCCCACTGTCAACAGATCGCAGCAGATTCTCTGAGAACACTGCTGCCCCCTTTCCTCTTAGATGGAGGCCATCTCTCATGTACATATCTTCTCTCCCAACAAAGTACCCCCATAAATCTATGAATCCCACGCCCTCTTCCTCACACATCTGCTCAACTAGTGCGTTGATCGCCATCCTCTTACAGTTTCTGTATCTTGCCCCCCTTCCTCCCATTACTGGCAAAATTCCTGAGAGAATAACCTGTTCCACTCTTGTCTTCTTTAGCTTCCTCACTAGATGTCTGTACTTCTGAACTATACCAGTTGTTCCCTCCTTGTCTGCATTGTTTGTCCCAACGTGTACTAGTATAGACCCTCCCTTGCCATGCCCCAATACCTTCTCTACCCTTTCGGTCACATGCTCTATCCTAGCCCCCGGTAGACATACAACAACGTCCTTCCCCTCGCATATAGTCTTGTCTGTTTTTCTCAGAATTGAATCGCCCATAAACACTCTCTCTTTTCTCCTTGCCCCCTCAATCACTGCCTCGGAGTAGCTCCTCCGGTTTGCATATGTCTGGTTGTTGTCTTTTCCTCTTGTCGTCTTCTCTCCTGTCACATTCTCTTCCATTCCCTTCTTTCCTGTCGTGTTTTCTCTTGTCCCCTTTCCTCCTGTCATCTTCTCTTCTAGCACATTTACTCTCACTTCCTTTCGTCCCTTCTTCTTTCCTCCCATCACATTTTCTTCTCTCCTCTCCCGTCCCTTTTCCCCGGCTACCTCCTTCACTACGGTCACTTTCTCCCCTGTCACCTTCACGCCTGTCATGTTTTCTGTTTTTTGCTGAACACTCTGTCTTCTTCCATCAGTCTTCTGTCTCACAGTCTTACCAACTGCCTCTGTGGTATCTACCTCTTCACCACCTGTATCGCTGTCGTGTCTCTCCTCGTTCTCTACAGTCTGACTACCTGCTGATCTATCCCCACTGGCCCGTTTTCTTTTCCTCTGCCGAACACTTTTCCTCCGTCCCTCTGTTTTCTCAATGTCTTGTTCCTTCACACCGGTCACCTTCCTTCCTCTCAGTCTCCTTTCTTCAGTCTCCGTGTCACAACTCTGCTCCTTCTGTGTTGTAGAATTCTCAACTCTCTCCGCGTCATCCCTCCCTGCTCCATCTATTTCTATGTTGAGTCTCGCGTCCATCTCCTTCACTATATCCGTCAACTTACACACCTCCTTCATCAGACATTCCACCCTCAAACACCCCATACACCGAAAGGTGAATCCGTCATCTTTGGTCTCTGCCCATGATTTTGGACAGCCAGACAACGTAAAATCCACCCAGCAGGCAGTCGTTGCAAACTAGGTGTCGTGTTGCCCTGAGTTGCCGCTTGCAAGGTGCCATATCAGAATTTATTTATGTTCAAAGTAGTTTTATGTAGTCTTTGAAAAGACTTTTCTGTGTACAATTTACACCAGATTGTTTAGGTTATAGTTAGTTATATTTGTTAACACACAGTGACTCACCGTGCCTTACCTAGTTACGATGTCGATGACAATGTATTCAAGTTAGGCTTATATACAAGGTAGTCTTTACAAAGACTGTTTCCTGTGTACTATTATACACTTTAAAAGATTGTTATTTCAGGTTTTAATTACTCATCTAACTACACCGATTATCTCAAATAACGCTATTCTATTGTCGTTCACGATACGCTAACTTCGCCAGTGACCTACTTTGTAAACAACGTTCCGATTACATTAACGTCCCCAATTATCGCTCGCAAATCGCCTACTTTTAATCTACCCTAGATTACTCCCTCTAGCTAACTTTTAACAAAAAATATTGCTTAAAATATATCTATAATTACGTTATGTATCCTATACTCTCAATAATATCACTTATCTTGATCAAATATCCTTATATTTTCGCAAGTTTGCTGCACCAAATTCAAATCAATTCACCACCGGACGTCCCCCAAATGCAAATGCTGTAATGGTACAGATATTAAAAATAATACCATTTTGGACAGGAAGCCAGTGCAAAGACTTCAGAAGAGGCACCTAGCTAAGCAATTATGTACACGTAGTAACATAGTTATATCCTTAAGGACAATATATTGCGATCAAGGAAATTACAATAGTCAAGCCTACTAGTAACAGGTGCAGTTGCGATAGTTTAAGCAACAGAAAGAGGCAATAATAAGCAGCCACAATTCTGATAAATATGCAGTCTAAAATTGAAATTATCATCAAAGATTACTGCGATATTTCGTGCGGAAGGTGCAGGTGTAACATACAAACTAATCATAAGTCTGGGGAAAAAGCTTTTAATTTTATCACGCTTCCTCAATGTACCATTAATAAGAAACTCTGTTTTATCGGCATTTAACTGTAATTTACTCTCAGTTATCCAAACGAAAATGTCATTAAGACAATTTCTGAGCTGATCTAACGAGCAATCAATATTAGGCTTAGATAAAGAAATGTAAATCTGGGTATCATCTGCATAAAGATGATGGTTTAGATTATGACTGTTAATAACTGAACTCAGTGGTGTCGTGTAGAGAGTGAAAAGTAATGGTCTGAGGACAGAATCCTGAAGAAAGACAATCCCCAATCTTCACTGTGTGATGCCTATGTGTTAGATATGACAAAAACCAACTTAAAGGTGTGCCGGATACGCCACACCATAAAGACAGACGATTTATGAGAATGGATGATCAATTGTATCAAAGCCAGCAGACAGATCTAGCAAGGCAAGCGCTGTTACTTTACCTTTATCCATATTTAAAGTAACATCATTATGCACGTTTAATAGGGCAGTTTCCGTCGAATGAAGGAAGCTGTTTGTATGCAGATTGTAATTCATTAAACAAACCATTTGATTTAATGTGAGATCCAAGGTGTTTTGCTACATTTTTAAAGTAAGTTGGAAATGAAACTGGGATTAAAAATTGGTCTATAATTCTTGAAGTTGTATTAAGGAAGGGGTGTCTTGTTGAAGAGGGGATTTACATATGCATGTTTAAAATCGTTTGGAAAGATCTATAATATTTGTTAGTATTGTATCAAGGAGATAATTAAGACATGCTTTTAACAGTATAGTTGGTAGCGGATCAAGCTCACAGGACTTATTTGTAGATGCCATATTTATTTTGTTTCACTTCATCAATAGTTGCAGGTGTGAACGAAGAAAGCACATAATTTATTTTTTGGAATTTCAACGTTAACATGATTCAAAGAATGATTCGGAAACGAAGAACCAATCAGGATGTATGTGTAGAAGTTTTTTTATACAACTCCAAAACTGACGAGAATTTTCAGAATTATTAGATACCATATTTGTAAAATAATTTGATTATGCTTTTCTTTTTTGTTTATTACAATAGAGACATTGTTTCGAATAACGTGACCTATCCAATGGGAAACAAGATTTATGCCTGACCTGTCTGAATGGATCCACATCTTGACCCTTTCTGTGAGTTGCTATTCACTGATGTATCCTCGTCCCCCGCCATGTCGACGGAATATCAACTTCGTCAGAGCACAGTCTGAAAGAACTTATGCTTTTGATTTTTTTTTTTTGCTGTCGTTGTTGTAACAACAACAGTAAGAACAATACCTACAAGAAGAAGAACAACATATTATATATTTAGACATTATCTTGTTAACACGAACTTACATACTCAATACTGGTTTAAAAGCATACATCGATACAACGGAGACTTGAAAAGTAAACAAGTGTATGATGAAGTGGAAATCAACTACGTGTCTCGGTGAGCTGTGCAATATAATATCTTAACGTCGGTCTTTCTACCGGTTCACGCATCGTTCGAGCGCGATAAAAACAATAAAATTAAGTACAACATAGCAATAAAATGTAAATGTACAAATTACAGCGCAACATTACTGTAGGTAATCGACACACATACCGAGACCACATTAATCTGGCGTCTACCACAACATCACGGCTACGACCAAAACCGTAGATAAACTGCGCCGTGCGCGAGTGTGTGTTTGTGTGTGTGGTGTGTGTGTTTGTGTGTGTGTGTGTGTGTGTGTGTGTGTGTGTGTGTGTGTATGTATGTGTATATGTGGTGTTGGTGTGTATGTGGTGTGTGTGTGTGTGTGTGTGTGTGTGTGTGTGTGTGTGTGTGTGTGTGTGTGTGTGTGTGTGTGTGTGTGTGTGTGTGTGTGTGTGTGTGTGTGTATGTGGTGTGTGTGTGTGTGTGTGTGTGTGTGTGTGTGTGTGGTGTGTGTGGTGTGTGTGGTGTGTGGTGTGTGTGGTGTGTGTGTGTTTGAGTGTGTGTGTGTGTCTGTGTGTGGTGAGGTGTGTGTGTGTGTTTGTATGTATGTGTGTGTGTGTGTGTGTGTGTGTGTGTGTGTGTGTGTGTGTGTGTGTGTTGTGCACAGCTCTCTCTCTCTCTCCACATGTAAATGTGTATCTGCATGATTATTATTACTGTTGACATTTAAGTAGCACCGTATATCCGGGTTCAGCTCGTCCATTGGCAAGTACACACATTATAGAATATACAATTTTGCAAAAAAGGTTTAACAAATATTCAAATAAAAATGTATGTCTCTCTTTCTGCTGTCTGTCTGTCTGTCTGCATATATCAGATATATATATATGTATTATCATTTCTTATATATATATATATATGTATGTATAACGGCCATAATATAGACCCTACCACATACAGCCCTCCATGCTCCATTGCTTTTCTTTGTGCTGTCTTGTCCGGAGCAATGTTGCTGTTATTCTGACAATCTGTATATGTGTTTCTATCAGTCTGTTTCTCTGTCAGTCTGTCTAGATGTAGATATATACCTATGTATATATATATATATATATATTTCCCTTCCCTCCTCTCTCATTCTCTCTAATCTCTGATATATACGTATCACATAATTTATATCAGAGATTAGAGAGAATGAGAGAGGAGGAAAGGGAAATGTAGAGATGTAACGTACGTATCTACATACAGAAAGACAGTCAGACAGACAAGCAAACAAACAGACAATGAAACAGACAGACACACATATACAGGTTGTCAGAATAACAACAACATTGCTCCGAACAGCCCAAACAAAAGCAATGGAGCATGGAGGGCTGTATGTTGCAGAGCCTATATTATGGCCTTTATACACCTTACGATTATCGCCTAAATTCTATGCGATTGGCCCTTACGGGAGTATAGGTAGCGGGAAATAGAAAATATTTTGAAATCGTAAGCAAACATATGGTCTCGCATGCCATTATTTTGGAATTCCAAAACCAAATCCAGTAGCGGTTGGGTCGCATTCGAAAGTGCTCTCAGTTGTAGTTTTTCCAACTGTTGACGCTTGGTGTCGCGTCGATTTGACCCAAATCTGGAAAGTATGTCGGCGCGAGTTCATTACCAGGGCATGCGGACGGGAACCGTAAATATGGCGGGCAAAGAAACTATTCGACAACACCGAAAAGGAGTTGTACATGATAATTATCGCTAATCTGAGAGCGATGATGTTTTCCTGGTCAGACACATGTTGTACGAATAGCAGACAGGAAGCGCTTCCGCAAGTAGAACACGTCTGCTTGTAGTATGTATGTATATCGTATGGGGGCGTCGCTGCATACTTTCGCAACCGACCACAATCGTCAGGTGTATAGCAACAGCGTTTGCGCGGCTGATAGCTATCGCATGCGAGCGTGTCGTACTCTCGCATGCGATAGCTATCAGACCACACCATCTTAAGGTGTATAACGGCCATTCCAGAAGCGATGTGTGACTGTGTTCGTAAAGGTTTACTAGCGCAGCTATGCTATTGTCAAGTCGACATGGACAACAACAGTCGCTTTTAAATGAACTCGATATGTTCCATGCACACTTGCTTAAAAATGCAATGGAATAGCGAAGGTTGTCGGCGCCCCAGTGAAAAACAAAATTTGACGTCCACGCCACATATTTTACATGTTTCCTCTCCGAGCAAACTGAATTGGTAATGAAACCGTGCAATCTGAAAATATTTGCCAGTATAAGTTAAATGTGTTTGATATAGTACGGATTTACAGACACATGCGAACCAAACTAGAACCTAACACCAAGGCCCTTTTTCTTACTTTTGGTTGCAGTAAAGTAATCAATTATTATTAATGTTATTGTTTTACATTTGCCTTTTCTATGCTGAGGGGAGCCAACTCAAGACGCTAGCAGATACGCAAGGATTATCACATTACTGAACGAATGTTCACATCTCGCCGCTGTTAAGGTAAGAACTTGTGACGTGATATATGATACAAATGTCACTATATTGTTAAAAAAATGTTTTTTAAGTGTAACATGTATGCCATTAGTTTCACGTGACAATAACAATATGGCTTTAAAGTGTATTCCTAATCTTTAGGATCAAAGTATCAGCGGCAGACTTGAACGTCACAAGATTAACTGCGGGTGTATCCTCCAACTGTGTTGATCACTGCAGTGCATCGGCGCCTCATTGATGAAATGTGGATATGGAACCTTTGTGGAATGGCAGGCTTGTGCTTCATGTGTTTTCCAGTTGGGTGTACCAGCAGCTCTCCAAACGTCTGCCTTGTGTATCCCTGCCTGTTACGAAATGCCCTACAGAAGCATTTTCTTTATTTTCATAAAATGGCGTTGCCTGACCTTGCATTACGTAACTTTCCAATGAAAGTCATGTTATAGTATAGTCTACATGTCCCTGTTTCATGTTAATCGACATTGAGCAAAATCAGTCCATTACATTACATTTCGGTGCCTTTCTTCCTATGCACAGTTTCTTTTTGGCTAGTATATATACATATTCGGGAATGCATCGTCGAAATCGGTGTGTTGTACTATTCCAATATTCTTATTGTTGATTACGCAAGTTGGACCAGTCGAACCGTGGTGATTAACGTTATCAAAAATACAGCGTAATACTGCTATATTAATGCAACAGGTGGTGCTACCTGAGTGACTATGCTTCCTTCGCATTGGTACCAGATATGTTACCTATAGACCAGTTCGGAGAATGCCAATTTACATTACTGTGCGTAAAACACATGGAAATGGTGGGGTAAATTACTTTCAGCCTGCAACTGTAAACAAAAGCAGGAATACCAGCTCAACTTTGATCCCTGCGCCTGCGCCTGCCCCCCACGCATATGGCGACCGCCTACGGTAAGACAGTGGCCACGACACAAGAGGAGGGAATGACCACAGCTGATCGGTGTAGAGTCTGCGCTGTCTGCCATTGCCCCATCTAGGTGGGTTGACTTACTTGACTTAAATGCATATGTAAATTTGAACCGTCGCCCTTTAGCGGATGCTGGTCGTGGTGAATTCTTGGTGCAGAAAAACTATAAAAAACACGTGGAAATATTGATTGATAAATTCTGATATTGATATGGCGCCTTACAAGCGGCAAGTCAAGGCAAAGCGACACTTGGTGTGTGATCACTGCCACAGCTGGGTGGATTTTGCACTGTCCGGCTGTGGGAAGTCATAGGCAGAAACCAAGGAGGAGGGATTCACCTTTCAGTGCGTGGGGTGTGGAAAGGTGGAGTGCCTGCAGTAGGAGATAGTTAGGTTGACAGATATTGAGAAGGGGATGGAGATGAAAATTAACAAGGAGACAGGTGGAATGGATAGAGATGACAGGAAGAGAGGTGGGAATACTTTGAGACTGAAGGAGAAGAGTAGAGGCAAGAAGACTGAGGAAAGGAGACTGAAAGGGGGTAAGGTGATTGGAGGGGAAGAAATTGGAAAATCGACGACAGAAAACGTGACAGGCGTGAAGGTGACAGGGAAGAAAATAACCGTTGAGAAAGAGGGAGGGAAATGAGACGGGAGAGGAGAGAAGAAAATGTGATGGGAGGAAATATGAAGGGAGGAAAGGAAGTGAGAGCGAATGTGATAGAAGAGAAGTCGATAAAAAGAGCGATGACAGGAGGAAAGGTAACAAGATAAAAAGCGATAGGAAAGAATGGATCGGAAGAGAATGTGACAGGAGAGAAGACGGCGGGGGAAAAGACAACAGCCAGACAGATGCAAACCGGAGAAGGAGCTACTCTGAGGCAGTGATTGAGGGGGGCAATGAGAAGGAGAGGGTGTTCATGGGCGACTCTATTCTGAGGACGACAGATAAGGCACTAAGCCAAGGGGAGAACGTCGTTGTTTGTCTACCAGGGGCTAGGATAAAGCATGTAACTAAAAGGGTAGAGAAGGTATTAGGACACGACATGGGAGGGTCTATACTAATATCTCTGAAATTGTACAGAGAATCATCCACGATAAAACTAAATAAATATTTGAAGTGAGAGCTTTCGCAGCAAGACGCTTCCGCCATTTTCCTCACGCGTGACCTAGATTCGGACGCATGCGCACAATTAAATAATGCAGACATGGAGGGAACAACTGCGATAGTACAGAAGTATAGACAGTTAGTGAGGAAGCTAAAGAAGACGAGAGTTGAACAGGTTATTCTGTCAGGAATTTTGTCAGTAATGGGAGGAAGGGGGGCAACATATATAAACTGCAAGAGGATGGCGATCAGCGCACTAGTTGAGCAGATGTGTAAAGAAGAGGGGGTGGGGTTCACATATCTATGAGGGTACTTTGTTGGGAGGGAAGATATGTACATGAGAGATGACCTCCATCTAAGTGGAATGGGTGCAGCAGTATTCTCAGAGAACCTGCTTCGATCTGTTAACAGTGGGACTGGTTGTTTCTATCTTGACAGATTGATAAAATGGTCTTAGAAGTGGCAAATGCTGTTCACTTTTGGGAAATGTAAATGCCTTCACACAGGACATGATAAAGAAGAATACACTATACAATGGGGGGTACTATTCTAAGTATTATTGCAAAAGAAAAGGACTTTGGGTTAACCATAAGCTGATATGAAGGTTTCATTGCAGTGCGGAACTGCAGCTTCAAAGGGAAATCAAATCATTGGATTAATTAGGCGAAATATAGCGTATCAGGAAAAAGAACTAGTAATACCGCTGTAAAAAACAATAGAATATTGTTTACAAGCGTGGAGGCCATATCGCAAGAAGGGTATATATATGTTAGAAAGAGTACAGAGGAGAGCAACTAAAATGATATCAAAATTGAGGGATAATAGTTATGAAATACGCCTAGAAGAACGTGGTTTAACAACACTAGAGACCAGGAATTTGAGAGGAGATCAGATAGAAGTGTTTAAAATGTTCAATGGTTATGACAATATTGACAGAACTGTATTTTTTTTCAGTTAAGAAAGATAGAAGGACTAGAGGACATGAAGTTGCATTAGTAACGAAGCAGTGCAGGTTGGATAGAAGAAAGTTCTCATTTTCACAAAGGACTGTAAATGAGTGGAACAGATTATCTGCTGATTGTGCGGGTGCTAGTAGCGTGAATATATTTAAAAATAAAATCGACACATACCTCAGAAGGGCGGGATACACGTAGATAAAAGGGTTGAACTCTTGATAAGCCAAAGGGTTTCCTTGTCCACCTGCCATTTAGATTTAATTCTCTGAGTGGCAATCTTGTTAAACCCCTCCATTTTGTCCTGTCTAGAACACACCTCTCTGCTATTACCAGCGGGAGTCCAGTGTCCTGCCTAACTTGATCACTCCTCCGTGGCCTTCCTCTTTTTCTGTGTCCTTTAAAGTCGTCCTTGAAAGCTATTTTATGAGGTTTTCGTTTGGCATATGGCAGACATGTCCAAACCACTGGGTGAGCTAACTGCGTGAAACTGTCCAACCCTCCAGAACCAAAGAAAAGTCGCGAGACTTTCGGTCTCCCACAAAGCGCTACACAACTAAATCGCCTTAAGTTTGCCAAACTATCTCAACAAGGCCACTCGCCTGACTAAATCAAACGGTCGCCACCACTTCACTAACCCATCAGTCAAAACTGACATTTTCCAGTGTACTGTTTTCCCATGCACAGTTACTGGAATTCCCTTAGCCCAGAAATGTCTATAACAAATTTATAACTTTTAAAAGCAGAACAAAAAATTACTTATTTATGTAGGCATTGGAAACCATAAGGTCAGCATCTAAAGAAGTAGATGTAATCTTAGCAATTAATAATGTAATTGTTTTCCTGATTTTAAATCATCTCACGACGGGATTGCATACTGAATATTTCTTCTCTTAACGATGTAGCCGTGTATCATCACGGTAATCAGAAATCTTGTAACAAGAAAAAAGTAAAGGACAAAAAGTGGCAGAATTTCCACATCATGAAACTGTTGTTCTCTACCAGCACCTCTATACTTTTCACCATGGTTCATGTCCTTAAAAATGCCATATTCTTTCTCAGTTTTCACTTGTCTACAGTTTTCTGAGTTTCATTCAGGGTTTGCTGATATTTATTAATCTGAATGTTAATTTTTTTTTATAATAATTGTATGAATACCGAGTGTAGGCTGAGGCCAGGCTGTGACAGGTGCAGTCACACCCTGCGTCTGGCTCAGGCCTTCCTTGCAGTCAGTCGGGATTTGCTCCTGCCGGTGGATGGACAGTGTCCCTCCTGTCACACCCATCTCTTGTGGGGGGACCTTGTACGCTTCAAACTCGGATGTTACCGATGATACCGCAACCTGTCTCGGGTTCTTCAACTTACATTACCCTTATGTTAGATATTGTACCTATTATTATGTTAGTTTTCTTAGCATACTTATGGTCAATCTGTTAGTGTCATAGACGGATCGAGGGGGCCTGGGGGAATTTAGGAATTTTGCGTGCCCGCAGACCTTTTATAATGGGTCAACGTGACCGTGCCCCCTAGACCCTCGGAAATGTGCTCCCGTTCAGGTTATGATGCTGAAGTTACGGCGACGGCGGTGAAAAAAATTGAAAACCGCCCCAATCCCGTCTTCCGATGGTAACAGTCGAGCCAAGATAGGAGACAGCGCGAGAAAGGTGAAATTGTGGCTGAAACATTCTCAAGAGCACTCCCGTCTTCCGATGTCACCAGTCCAGCCAAGACAGCGGCTCAAGTTACAGCGGCACGGCAGCGACCACATTTTGACTACACCATTTGGTTCGGCCGCCAGTGCAGGTTTTGTTCCCCCAGCCTCGCTTTCTTGATGCCAATATGTGTTACTAGTATGTAGTTTTTAGAATATCTTAGCATATTTATTTTGTTAGCAGTTGTGTGATCATTTTAATGTTTGTTATTGTATTACTTACCATATATATATATATATATATCATTGTTATATAATGTTTTAACATTAATTATTTTGTTAGCATTTCGTTATATCAAAATACTAGTATGAATGTGTATAAAGCACCCAAGAGCAATTGTAATTGATTGAGCGCTATATAAATACTTTTATCATTATTACCTTACCTATCTTCTTCTGGTGACATGATCCAGTGCATCTTCTCCTATCATGTTTCTGTCCGTTTTGGCTTAGGTCCAGATCTTCCACTCAAGTTATCTCTCTTTCTACTGTTCCTCGCCAGTTTGTCTTTGGGCGAGCCACTTTCAGTTTCTCTTCTGACATCCATGTTAAGGCCATCAGTCAGTTACTCTCTTCATTTGTTTGTGAGCTCCAACCCATCTCCATCTTCTTTTCTCGATTTGTACGCTGATCTTCTCTTGTTTTAATGAGGGTATCTTATAAATTTGTAGGGTTCATATGGGCCCGAAAATCACATTGTACAATTTTGTGTGTTTTATCAGAAATGATATTCTATAAAAAGTGTTTTTGTGTTTTCAGGGTGCTGACAGCGACGAATCATGGGACATTGGACACAAGAGTTACAGGACTCACATACACCATCAAATGACATCTACTGACAGTTATGATTTATATGATACATACACACAAGAATCTCAGATATCACCAAATGACAGATGCTGACAGTGATGACTCTTATGATACATAGACACAATAGTTATAGACACCATCAAATGACATCAGCTGAATGTGATGACTCATATAATACATAGACACAGTAGCCACAGACACAGACACATGACATCAGCTGACTGTGATGTATCATATGATACATAGACACAAGAGTCACAGACAGAGACACATGACATCAGCTGACCGTGATGACTCATATGATACATAGACACAGTAGCCACAGACACAGACACATGACATCAGCTGACCGTGATGACTCATATGATACATAGACACAGTAGCCACAGATACCATCAAATTATATATGCTGACAGTGATGACTCTTATGATACATGGAAACAAGAATGTTAGTCCTTTATTCGCTCTACTTCTTTCCTCTCAATATTTCCCTTCGTCACTAGATTGTCTAATCTTCTCTTCCTCAATACATCAACTAACAGTTACCCTTGTATTTTCGTGATGCTGCACATGGTCTTCTATTAGAGTCAGCTCTTCTAAGAATGTTTTCATTACTTTTATTATCTGCCTACAATACTCTGCACCTTCCCAGGAATCACATCTCTTATGCTGGTCTTTTCGAATTTTTTTTGTTATGTACATATATTTTATAAATGACTGAACGTATGTTAAGTTCATCATTATAAAGAACACTGTATTGCCCAACTATTGGGTATATGTGAGTCGATTCTGTATATGATGCCGTTAGACGGTGACTATATATAGCTTCACAGGGAGAACTCAAGGTGATAATATATTTTACAAAACGTTTTTTATATTTTGTATCATGTTGTTTTATCAACAAACAAGCTATTATAAAACAACATGTTTGTTGCTATATAAAATACGTTATTCTTTATGTGTTCTTTTTATAGCACAATCAAAACTGACACCAGTACAGACAGTGGAAATTTGGACCGTAAATCAGGAACTATGGAAGTGGGACCCCCAGGAAAGATCCCTCCACAATAGGTGGGATATGGCAGATTGAGACATAGCCACAGGGTTGGCGGGTCGCACACGTGTTTGCAGTTATACTGATATTGCGCATTAGTATTTTTCCAGATGCCCACGTTTTTGTTATAAATACTGAAAGCTGTTTTAATGTATTACCTTTGGTTTATTTGTAGCTGAAAATGAACGACATTGAAAGATGAGATTATGAGGTATGCATTTGACGAAATCATAGAAGTGACTTGGCGTGACGTAGACAGCTATTTTTGGCCCGTGTGCAGAATACGCCTGTGTGACGTAACACTTGGTTTGTTGTCGCGGATCACACACTGCACTGTCCCAATGATGTCAACCATGGACCGGTTTTACTCTAGTAGTATTTAATGTTTGTATATTTGGTGAAATACATGCTAAATACAACAACTCGTAGGAGTAGTAGTAGTAGTAGTAGGCCTCCCTGTCCCGACTTACAGTATGTTCTGTGCCTGAAGAGTCAATGACTGGTGGGGCAGCGTCCGCTGTGACTATGCAGGCCAATCCTTAAGTGACAGTCCCTTGCACTGTCCCTGCAGACGTAGTTCGATGGCAACACTGGTGCGCCGTTCTCACGATCGTTGTCGTGTTTCTCCATCCAGGTTTCGTTCCGCTTTTCCTCGCTGGTTTTCACCCCTCATGCACTGTTGCGCGCCATATACTGCGATCTATGGTAGCTGTCTCCCATGGTGTTGTGTCGATGCTGTATGCTTTCATATGGCGTCGACACACATCCTTGAAGCGAAGCAACGGGCGGCCGGTTGGTCTGGATCCTACTTCAAGCTCACTATAGAGGTAATCTTTTGGGATTCTACCCTCCTCCATGCGACATACGTGGCCGGGCAAGGGACATTCGCTGAGGAGAGCGTACATGCTGGGAGTGTTTGCCTGCTTGAGCACTTTTGCATTTGGTATGCGATCCTGCCATTTCACTCCAAGAATGTGGGTGTGGCAAAGTAAGTGAAATGTGTTGAGACGACGCTCCTGCATTGTGTATGTTGTCCATGTCCAACTGCCGTGCAACAGGATGCTGACGACACAGGCGTTGTACACTTGAACACTGCCGCTCAGTGTACGTGCGCCGTTTTCCCATACCCTCGTGGTCAGCCTGGACACTGCAGAAGAAGCTTTACCTATACGTTTGTTGATCTCAGCATCAATGGAAAGGTTGCTGGTGATAGTTGAGCCCAAGCAAGTCTTGGACAACATCTAAGGTGTGATCATTGATGTTGATGAATGGAGCTTTGAGAACATCGTGGCCCATGCTGTTCGTCTTCTTAATGCTGATGGTTAACCTAGTATTTGCTTTCAGACGGGCCAGACGGACGAGCTTGCCGTCTGATCTGGTGTGAATGTAGATTCCATCTTCAGAGGTTCTGAAAGCGTCCGATAACTCCATTGAGAAGAAGATACCGATTAGGGTCGGTGCAAGCACGCAGCCCTGTTTAACCCCGCTCTTGATGGGGAAAGCTTTCGACGTTGCTCCTTCATACTGTAATGTGGCTTCCATGTTGTCGTGGAAGGCTATGACCATTTTCATCAGTTTTGGCGGGCAACCGATCTTTTCAATGAGTTTGAAAATGCCGCTTCCACTGACAAAATCAAAAGCCTTGGTCAGATCGATGAAGGCTATATTGAGTGGTACTTGCTATTCGCGGCATTTCTCCTGCATCTGGTTTCTCCTGTTTTGTTCTTCAGCGGGGCAGATTTCTTTCTGGTAGGTCCAACAGCTGTCTTTATTCCCTCGTACATCCCTCTGATGTCGCTAGTGTCGAATGACAACTGAATACTGTTGCACAGAGTTTGCCAATAGTCATTGGCGCTTTTCCTAGCTGTCCTTTGCGTTGTAGATCTTGCTGTCCTGAGAGTAGCAAGCTTCGCTTCAATGGCGGGCTCCATGTCGGATATGTGGGTCTCAAACCAGTATGCGCTGCTTTTTCTCTGTTTGCCGAAAGTTGTCAAAGCGGCTTTGTAGATGCTGTCTCTGATGTGTGACCATTTGGCTCCCATACCTCCTCCTGGTGTGCGATGCAGAGAGTGTTCGATGGAATTTAGGTACCTTTCAGTCAGTGATGGATCTGAGGTATAGGCACCGTTGGAATCCTGTATCTTCTTTGGCCTGACTTTAACCTTGCTGCTTACCAGGGCGTGGTCAATGTCGCAGTCCGCACTGTGAAAGCTGCGAGTGATGAGCACATTGTTAAGAGAAGTCCGCCTGGTAATGACTAGGTCCAACTGGTGCCAGCGATGGGATCGCGGATGTTTCCATGAGACTCTCTGCTGAGCTTAGCTTGGAAGAATGTGTTGGTGCTGCAGAGGTTGTGATAAGAGCACATCTGGAGTAGTCGCTCTCCGATTTCATTCATTTTCCCAGTGCCGTAGTGACCAAGACAGGTTGACCATGAATTGTGGCCGTCACCGACCCTAGCATTGAAAACTCCCAACAAGAACAAATATTCAGAGTTGGGAATGTCGTTGATGATAGAGTGGAGTTGTTCGTTGAACAGGTCTTTGACTTCCGGTGGGGAACAGAGTGTAGCCGCATATATACACTCAGCAAGTTCACTTTGCCTGATTCTGTAAACAGACGGAGGGATAGGATGCGTTCTGAGCCATTTGTTGGCGGTTCAATTGTGCTCAGAAGGGAATTCCTGACTTTTAGGATGGGTTGTATCAGGAAAGAGAAACAAAATACACCAATTTCATCAAACCATAAATTATTTTAAAACGAAACATTATCCTTAGAGCTGCAATTGTTTAGAGATTCAACACGCATTTCCTCCCTTTTTAAGAAGAAGCTATCACACAATGATACACGCAATGTCAATGGCAATTCCTCAACAGGTTTATAAATTCTAGAAATGTTAAATCTGCTGAGAGCAATCTTAGGTTTGATCAATTTCATTCCTCCCAACTCCAAATAGTTCGAGATTAAACAAAATACTACTTCCCTTGTAACCATTTCGCAGCGCTGATATTCTGGGATGTAAACCCTGCATAAGTTCCGACAGACCCACGTGACAGATCGACAGACACGCCCCCGACCCTTTCGTTCTAAGCACCATCAAGAGCACGTGCAACAACGCACATACCACGCTGGATGGACGTCGACATATGTCACCAGGGGGCGCCTCTCCTCCTGCAACCAACAGTCACAGTTTGTACAGTCGCCGGTCGACAGGACACCGTCCACTACCGGGCAGTCTGTGGTCAGGCCAGGGGCTCGCAATGCCGTGCAGTGACAGTCTGCGGAGAGGTCAACGGTCGTCACGGTGTCACCTACACAGTCTACAGTGGACGCGGCACCGTCCAGCAGAAAACTGTGATCATTGGACTTCATCTGTTGGTAGGTGTTGCTGGGCCACGGGCGTGTAGAAATTGGTACAATCGGCGCAGAACACCTGGCCACAGTTCCTGGAACACACAAGTCTACAGTTCAATTCCTGGAATACACAAGTCTACAGTTTACACCTAACCACATTTCCCGGAAGACACAAGTCTGCAGTTCACACCTGGCGACATTTCCTCGAACACACAAGTCTACAGTTCACACCTAGCCACATGTCCTGGAACACACAAGTCTACAGTTCACACCTGGCCACAGTTCATCGAACAAATAAATCTGCAGTTTACACCTAACCGCAGATTCTGGAAGACACAGTTTTAGAGTTCAGTTCCTGGAACACACAAGTTTGCAGTTCAGTTCCAGGAACACACAAGTCTACAGTTCACACCTGGCTACAGTTCCTCGAAAAAATCAATCTGCAATTTACACCTAGCCGCAAATCCTAGAAGACACAATTGTAGAGTTCAGTTCCTGGAACACACAAGTCTACAGTTCACACCTGGTCACAGTTCCTGAAAGCACAATATATAGTTCACACCTGTACACAGTTTCTGGAACAATTAAACCTGCTGTTTACACCTGGCCGCAGATTATGGAAGACACAATTGTAGAGTTCAGTTCCTGGAACACACAAGTCTACAGTTCACACCTGGTCACAGTTCCTGAAAGCACAATATATAGTTCACACCTGTACACAGTTTCTGGAACAAATAAATCTGCTGTTTACACCTGGCCGCAGATTCTGGAAGACACAATTGTAGAGTTCTGTTCCTGGAACACACAAGTCTACAGTTCACACCTGGTCACAGTTCATGAAAGCACAATATATAGTTCACACCTGTACACAGTTTCTGGAACAAATAAATCTGCGGTTTACACCTGGCGGCAGATTCTGGAAGACACAATTGTAGAGTTCAGTTCCTGGAACACACAAGTGTACAGTTCACACCTGGCCACAGTTCCTGGAATACACAAGTCTACAGTTCAGTTCCTAGATCAAAGTCTACAGTTTACACATGGTCACAGTTCCTAGAACACCCAAGGCTAGAGTTCAGTTCCTGGATGCCCCAGGTGTAGTGTTACCTGCAGTGGTGCTTGCCACGGACGATCCAGAATTGCATGTTGCAGCTGGCGCAGTGAGTGACGGCGTAGTCGGGCACCCACAGTGTCATGTGGGCGTCTCTCTCGTCTACCTGCTCCCAGTTGGCGTGAGACGATGGGCCACTTTTCCGCCCCACCGACCCCTGCTCCCCCGGCCTGTCTCCCACCCCTCCGCCGCCCCGCCACACCCTGCCAGCGGGAAACAAACTCATGTCAGTTGTATCATATGCATGTGAAAATAAAATAAAAAGTATCACAACATATCAACAAATACTCTTGTGTGCCAGACATTACCATAGTGCCAAATAACAGTGTAGAGTGGCAAATCGGTTACCGCGCATCGGTTTTATTTCAATGGTAAATATAGGCTGCTAGTGTGAGATTCCGCGACTTTTAGCGTACGCCGAAACTGACCAACGTTAATGTACAGTCGGTGTATGTGCAATAATAATGGGGTTTTAACTAATATACCATACTGAGCTCCTGAGAAATATGCATTCTGACTGATTCACCTAATCATACAAATCTGACTGTCTAACACTTTGGGATCAAAATCTACGATCCTTGGAAGTCTGACTGTCGTTAGAAATGATGCAAACCTAGCCGTTAGAGGGAGCCACGTGATGCTCAGCGAGCAATAAATAGCTCCGGGGATGATTGATTTGTGCGAGTGAGAACGATCGTTCTCCTAAAAAAATTACGTTTTCCCGGTACAAATCTCAGTTAGATTTAATTGGATGTGATAACGTTAGTGTGAGAAAGAGCTAGTGATGTTTTCTGTCAAGTGTTATTTAGCTGTTATCGGTATGTTTATATAGTCATTATTCGTAATTAAACATTCTCTAGTACTTCACTCAATTTTTTTACCGTGTAATACATCACTTAAGTTTTATCTTAATCTTGAATATACTATTTTTATGACAGCAGTGTTAGTTAGTGAAGTGTAATGGAAATGTATTATTATGTTCATGTTTGAACTGAGTAAAGTGTTTCCTCTCTCTCCACTCAGTCACTCGACAAAAACGTATCAGTTAATGAAGTGTAATGTAAATGTATTATTATGTTCCTGTTTGACCTGAGTAAATTGTTTCCTCTCTCTCCACTCAGTCACTCGACAAAAACGTATCAGTTAATGAAGTGTAATGTAAATGTATTATTATGTTCCTGTTTGATCTGAGTAAATTGTTTCCTCTCTCTCTCTACTCAGTCACTCGACAGAAAAGTATTAGTTAATTAAGTGTAATGTAAATGTACTATTATGTTCATGTTTGATCTGAGTAAATTGTTTCCTCTCTCTCCACTCAGTCACTCGACAGAAAAGTATTAGTTAATTAAGTGTAATGTAAATGTACTATTACGTTCATGTTTGATCTGAGTAAATTGTTTCCTCTCTCTCCACTCAGTCACTCGACAGAAACGTCTTAGTTAATGAACTGTAATGTAAATGTACTATTATGTTCATGTTTCACCTGAGTAAATTGTTTCCTCTCTCTCCACTCAGTCACTCGAGAGAAAAGTATTAGTTAATGAAGTGTAATGTAAATGTATTATTATGTTCATGTTTGATCTGAGTAAATTGTTTCCTCTCTCTCCACTCAGTCACTCGACAGAAAAGTATTAGTTAATGAAGTGTAATGTAAATGTATTATTATGTTCATGTTTGACCTGAGTAAATTGTTTCCTCTCTCTCCACTCTGTCACTCGACAGAAAAGTGTTAGTTAATGAAGTGTAATGTAAATGTATTATTATGTTCACGTTTCAACTGAGTAAATTGTTTCCTCTCTCTCCACTCAGTCACTCGACAGAAAAGTATCAGTTAATGAAGTGTAATGTAAATGTATTATTATGTTCATGTTTGATCTGAGTAAATTGTTTCCTCTCTCTCTACTCAGTCACTCGACAGAAAAGTATTAGTTAATGAAGTGTAATGTAAATGTATTATTATGTTCATGTTTGATCTGAGTAAATTGTTTCCTCTCTCTCCACTCAGTCTCTCGACAGAAACGTATTAGTTAATGAAGTGTAATGTAAATGTATTATTATGTTCATGATTGATCTGAGTAAAGTGTTTCCTCTCTCTCCACTCAGTCACTCGACAGAAAAGTATTAGTTAATAAAGTGTAATGTAAATGTACTATTATGTTCATGTTTGATCTGAGTAAAGTGTTTCCTCTCTCTCCACTCAGTCACTCGACAGAAAAGTATTAGTTAATGAAGTGTAATGTAAATGTATTATTATGTTCATGTTTGATCTGAGTAAATTGTTTCCTCTCTCTCCACTCAGTCACTCGACAGAAAAGTATTAGTTAATGAAGTGTAATGTAAATGTATTATTATGTTCATGTTTGATCTGAGTAAACTGTTTCCTCTCTCTCCACTCAGTCACTCGAGAGAAAAGTATTAGTTAATGAAGTGTAATGTAAATGTATTATTATGTTCATGTTTGATCTGAGTAATTTGTTTCCTCTCTCTCTCCAGTCAGTAACTCGACAGAAAAGTATTAGTTAATGAAGTGTAATGTAAATGTATTATTATGTTCATGTTTGATCTGAGTAAATTGTTTCCTCTCTCTCCACTCAGTCATACGACAGAAAAGTATTAGTTAATGAAGTGTAATATAAATGTTTTATTATGTTCATATTTGATCTGAGTAAATTGTTTCTTCTCTCTCCAGTCAGTCACTCGACAGAAAATATTAGTTAATGAAGTGTAATGTAAATGTATTATTATGTTCATGTTTGATCTGATAAAGTGTTTCCTCTCTCTCCACTCAGTCACTCGAGAGAAACTAATGAGTGAGTAAATTGTTTCCTCTCTCTCCACTCAACTCGACAGAAAAGTATTAGTTAATGAAGTGTAATGTAAATGTATTATTATGTTCATGTTTGATCTGAGTAAATTGTTTCCTCTCTCTCCACTCAGTCACTCGACAGAAAAGTATTAGTTAATGAAGTGTAATGTAAATGTATTATTATGTTCATGTTTGATCTGAGTAAAGTGTTTCCTCTCTCTCCACTCAGTCACTCGACAGAAAAGGGTCAACAACCATTGGGCATGAATCGGCTACAACAGATCATGCCGATAGGAACTACGGTGTAATAGCAAAACAAGACCAAACATGAACTGAGATGAGGGGATACAGACTACGTCAAGAATGGGATGCCCTGTTTGCCACACCACCTGGCAAGCAGAGGAAGAACAAAGCTCTTGATCAAAACAAGACCAAATGTGAACTGAGCTGAGGGGATACAGACTACGTCAAGTATGGGGTGGCCTGCTTGCCACACCATCTGGCAAGCAGAGGAAGAACAAAGCTCTTGATCAAAACAAGACCAAACTTGAACTGAGATGAGGGGATACAGACTACGTCAAGTATGGGATGGACTGCTTGCCACACCATCTGGCAAGTAGAGGAAGAACAAAGCTCTTGATCAAAACAAGACCAAACATGAACTGAGATGAGGGGATACAGACTACGTCAAGTATGGGATGGACTGCTTGCCACACCACCTGGCAAGCAGAGGAAGAACAAAGCCCGTTGTTGATCAAAACTGCTGACGGCGGCCGAAATAATGAAAGTGAGTTTCAATGTTTAGTTACGACAGTGGACTGGACATGTGGAGAGAACGGAATGGTGGACAACCTCATATAGCAATACAGCAACTGTAAGGACAGAAAAAGAAGGCAACTTGGAGTGCAGTGGATAAGGCAAAGAGACAGATGGAAGAGGGGTTGTATAGAAAGGTTGATGGGGATAACGGAAAGAAGATGATCTATAAGATGGCCCGTGAGAGGGATGGGGATGGCAGTGATCAAAGACAAGACGGAAACCTAGTTACAGACAGGAAAGTGGTGCAAAACCAAAGGGAATGAGAGAACTACATATATCAAGTGCAGAGAGGGAGAGAAAGAGAGAGAGAGGGGGGAGGGAGAGAAAGAGAGAGAGTAATGTATTTGAAACCATCACATGTAAAAAACATACATTTTGACATCAACTTTGTGGCTCTGTGTTATGTATTTCTTGAGATATGGATATGTTGGATATAGGCCTGCAACGAAGGAAAAGTGTAATATTTTTTGAAATCGCTATCCTCCAAACTGTTCAAAAACGTAAACTATATGGTTTCGCAGTTATTAAGACATTGTTACATTTGAATTGTCGACCACTATCTTTAAAAATGGCGGATGCGAATGTAGGAGAAGCCCTAACGTAACAAATTTGAAATATTTGACCCCTAAAACCTATACGTAGACACAAATATTATTGCTCTGTGTAAAGGTGTTGATTTAAAATATGCGGAAATTAAATATGGCGGTCGTTTTTATAAATGGCGGCCATTTCTGAACGCACTAAAATCTGGAATGCCTCCAATCTTTAAAATGGTTCCCTTGATGTATAGATAGATGAGCAAAGTGTCTTACTTTTATGCAACAGGGCATAATTCCCTTATTTTCCAGCACTAAGTTCGTCTCACTCGCAAGCGTATGTGATAAAAAAAACGTGAACGCTATTCGAACCAGCGACTAATGCATCTATATGTATTACAGTTGCTGCGGGAGTGACCGAGCAAGAATCAGAAGTTATCCTTGATTAGAGATTAGATTTGGTATTTAATCTTTGTAGGTATATCCATTCATACCGTTTGTGAAGAAATCGGCAACACTACTGAGACAGCAATAATCGTAATTTTTAGTAAAATATCGCATACAAATTTATATAGAATGTGAGGTGATATTTACGGTGTTCGGATTGATGGCGTTGATAACGAAGTTATTGTCGTTGGTGAAATGAAAATCACGAGTGTAGATAATAGCGTCCGGGTACGGGATCATCCTTGAAGTATGTCACGCTAAATTTAAACTTTTGTGAAACGCCCTCTCCCCTGTAACGCTTCGTAGAGGTGGTCTAGACATTCCCTCTACAACGTTCGTTCGTTTTGTGAAATATACCCCTCTGTCTGTTACGCCTACACCCAGTGTATGCTCGTTGAATATATGTATTGTTTCGTAACACATAGGTATAATAAAACCTTGTTGATGCGATACCAATGCAGGACACGACAGCACGTCATAACTTCTAGGCCTATTTTGAAGCCACGTATAGCTGTTTTTTGTACTGGTAATAATAATAAGTTATTTTCTGTTGCGCGTAAATCCTCGGAAACCAAGCTTAGAAGCGCATAAATAACAGAACCGTAGCCAGGGGGTTCATCTGATCCCCGTGAATCCTCTTTTTGTTAACCCCTTTCTCCAAAATATGAAAGCCCCCTCAAATTAAATGTTTAAGAAGAACCTCTCAGTTTATGTTAAGATTATTCCCCGTTTCCCAAAAGAGTGAACCCTCTCCTAAAACCTGTCGGATGTTGTTCAAACATTAACCAGCATGCTAGGGCAGCAAGATTTATGCATATGTTAAAGGGATAACAAATACACAAGAAGCCAATTTTACTCTAAAAACATGACTCCTTATTGTAGTCAGTCAGACGTGACTGATGAAGACAAAACAAACACAGTTATACTAAAGATTTAACCAGATTTAACAAGATTGCCACCTAGAGAATTAACTCTAGGTGGCAGGTGGACAATGAAGCCCTTTGGCTTATCGAGAGTCCAACCCTTTTATCTATGTGTATCCCGCCCGTCTGAGGTATGTGTCGATTTTATTTTAAAACATATTCACGCTACTAGCACCCACACAATTTACATTCTTTTGTGAAAATGAGAACTTTCTTATACATAATCTACACTGCTCCTTTGCTAATGTAATTTCATGTCCTCTAGTCCGTCTACCTTTCTAAACTGAGAAAAAAATATTTCTATCGATATTGTCATAACCATTCATTATTTTAAACACTTCTATCTGATCTCCTCTCAATCTCCTGGTCTCTAGTGTTGTTAAGCCGCATTTTTTAGGCGTATTTCGTAACTAAGATCCCTCAGTTTTGGTATCATTTCAGTTGCTCTCCTCTGTACTCTTTCTAGCATATCTATGTCCTTCCTGCGATATGGCCTCTACGATTGAATACAATATTCTAAATGAGGCCTAATTATTGTTTTGTACAGCGGTATTATTAGCTCTTTTTTCTTATACGTTATGTTTCGTCTAATTTATCCAAGGTTTGATTTCACTTTGAAGCTGCAATTCCGCACTGCTCTAAAACCTTCATGTCAGCACTAATGGTTAACCCTAAGTCCTTTTCTTTCACAGTAGTACATAGTGCAGTAAAGGATTTATGTGAGTGATTCAATTTGATATCGACATTTCACTGCATAGTGACAATGGTTCTCATAAGTATCATGTTAAATGCTAGTGGGTGAAAGGGGTGACAATAACTTAACACTGATTAAAGAACAAATACGAGAACAGATACAGTGTATTGGGCCATATAAAATTAGTATTGGCTTTATCTTCAGAATTCTTTTAAAATGTAAATGATGGGTGCTGTTTTTAGTATGCTGATTGAGCTATCTACCGAGTATCAAAGGGCTATTCTCAACAATCAACAAATTAAGATATCTAACGAGTGTATTTCGTACAAAATACAAACCTTTAGATAAAATCATATAGCTTGACACAAATCAATTTTATTTGAACATTAATAAATAAAGTTTAACGGCACCTTTTTAAAATGTGCTGGTGAGAAACCGTGAATCATGTGGCCTTAGTTGTGGTTGCCGAAATCCTGTTGTTGCTGGTTGCATAGTTATATGTCTCAGAAAGGGGGTGTAATGTCGGCAAGAAAGTGTGAAATAATCGTTTTCTTAATTATTGCCTTCATTTTGTTTGTCAGCTACCAAATACACATATTGTTTCCTGCGGTCAGTATGGTCTATAGGTTACGGTACTCGATTGTTTGATACCTATAATTTAATTAAAATTTCACAAAAGGAAATTTTTCTAATCTTCTATTTATAAATGTCTATTCAATTACTGACTGAATTATGTTATTGATAAGCTGTGGAAATGTTGCGCTGCATCTGTTACATATATAATGTATTAACTGACTGAAAAACACATTGTTAATATCAACAAATTGTAAGAAAGTGTTTACTCTAACAAAACGACACACTCACCTTCCTCAGTGCCTCGTTGATGATATTATTATATGTGTGTGTATATATATATATATGTATATACATATATATATATATATATAATTATAGATATATATATATATATATTCAAAACCGCACATACGGTGAAGTGTTTCTACTAAAATAAATCAGTTGTGTTAATAATGTAATATAATTTCCTGTTGGCTTCTATGAATAAAATTGGGTATAAATGATGCTTAATCAGCAACAAAATGGGACAAATGTCCACAGACCACATATATGAATCCCACTCCCCCACCCCCGAAACATCCTCGCTAATGGCCTTCTGGTGATGCTAACGTGGTGTTTGAATATAAGTTGAAACCGCACGGTCCACGAACGTCACAACCCATTTTATTGTCCTTTCAGCTAGAAACCCGACCATCTGCATTATGGGGTGAACTACCACGTGAACATGTGACGCCCTTTGCATTGTGAAAACTATAACCCCACACGAGCGTGTGGCGCCCCCTGCAGTCTGTATTAGAAAATGTAAACCCCCATTGTGTATAGCTGGCTATGGGCCTGAATACAAAAGGGGTAGTCAATCTCAGAATCGATAAGCCAACAACATCATTAACAGACAGATCGAAACGCCATGGAGCTAAATGGATACGCAAGATTATAAAGGTCAGTTTTTAATTTAAATGATACGCTCGGTGTACTAGTAGACACACATCCCTGATTGCAATTGATATTGCGCTTATTACAACCAGTCTGATATTGACAGCTAAGCGGGCGAGTTTCTTTTTCGTACCCGGTAGTGCTATGGCCACGCCCATGCGCGATTACCATTGGCCGACAGCGAGGAGGCGGGGAGCGAAACTACGTTCAATCAGCGGTTTAGTTCAACCGCATTGGGAAAACGAAATGATCATGTATTTGTGTGCACGCGTGTGCTCGCGAACATGTGTGTATAACTAATAATATTGTGTCAACACATTAACCATGATGTGTATGTGTGTGTTTGTAACATTTGCATTACATTAATATAATTATTATGACATTTTAACATAATCGCGAAGAAACGTTTGAACAAATAATTGGTTATATAACTACCTAACATTTATATTTCATCGATTGAGTTTAAAGATATGAGAACATTTACTTTAATTCAATACAATTATTTAAGATTAGCAAAGGTAGCATCCTTTACAATATATCGTAGTACATCGCGCATGTTACGCTGATGTTGTTTCCTACCTGGCAAAAACGATTACATGCAGAATTATACGATCTCCCTGATCTGCTTTCTCTTTATCCCATTTAAATTAAATTAAAACATTTCTGATTTGGATTTCGTCGGTCTATTTTCGAAAGTTTTCGAAAACAGTTTGTTTCCACAAATTTGACGGACTTGGTATTATAGATTTAAAACATAGATATTGTATGAAAAAGTGAACAGATTTTGTTAACACAGTATAACACATTAGGACGCACGATTTATGCCCTCACAAGTATAATACTGACAGGCAATATATTGTAAATTGTAGGTTTACGTGACGTTGAAGAATGCCTTCGGTTCATATTGGACATGTCATGGAGAGAACATATCACCAACGGAACAGCAAGGAGGAGGGAAGGTCTGGAGAGACTGTATTACGGTGTCGTGTGTAGACAACGAGAGTAGCTGGGCATGTACTACGTCTACCGAGGGGGAGATGTGCGCATGTAGCGGTGGGGTGGGTACCGGACGGTGGTAACAGGAAAAGAGGAAGGCCAACTAAAACCTTCTGCAAGACATTTAGAGACGACTTGGCAGAAATGGGAATCACCTGGAATGAGGCCAACGAAGTCGCAAATAACCATACCAGAGGAACATCGAAACCTTGTCGCTCGGTGTCCCAACAGGAACAGGAGGAACTAAGTCTAAGTAAGTAATGTCTACGTTATAACGTATGGCAGCGCGCTGTAATTTGTGACGTTTAGGTTTGCGTATGTATTTAGCGCCCGTCAGCGATTAATGTGTATGCATTGGTATGTAGATGGCATTGTAGTTATACCTACGAGGAACTATCTCGGCTGAAGTATGGAATAAACTACTACAGAATAAGTGCACTTCCTTATCACAGCTGAAACACGTCCGATACCTCGTTTCCATCACAATTCTTCCACTCGCTCTCTTCTAGATAGCTTCCAACATCGTCAAAAGACAAAGTCAAAAGCGTTTATTCAAACAAATCAAATGTTGACATAAAATATACAAAGCATATCAGTAAACAGTATGAAAAGAGGAACATTGAAGTAAAAATTCAACGTCGTGCTACTCTTTCTAGGATCTGTTTATATAAATTTGAGTTCGTAAACGATACACACGTTGCTATTGTTGCAAATTTAAAAACAGATTGTACAATATGTATTTCACCATACTTCCACACCATATAATAAATGTGGCAAAGCAGAATTAAATATAACATGTACATATTGTGGAGAGTTTAGACTTTACTTGACTGTAAGTCTATTTTTCATTTTCATATATTTAATATTTGTTATATATTTGACATTTTCGACCAAAAAATATAATTGGGTTTATATTAAGTTCAAACACAATGTGTTGATTTGGAATTACAACTGCAATATATACAGATCGTTGAATACTGTATTGTCAAAGTGTTTTATACCATTGGCTGAACAGACAATGTTCGGTTTTATTTAGCAATTAAGTCACATTTGACAAGTTTAGGAACATTTGATATATCAATGATATGCTGAAGCACAGTTTCGGTCCAAGTAAAGAACCCCGAGGAACTCCACTTGTAGTTCTGTGTGTTTGAACTGTAACCGTAAATGATTTCAAATTGGTTACGATTATACAAGTAACTACTGATCCAACTATACATATTTCCACTAATGCCATCAAGCACAAGTTTTACAGAGTAGTCGATGATCAACAGTATAAAATTATACAATTGCACAGTTTTTATATTCTAGCGCATTTGTGACGTCATCAAGTAAATCAAACAGAGCGTTGCTAGTTGGCACGGAATGTCTAAACCCATATTGACACGCGTCTAGGATATTACAGGAACTCGTAAATCCTTCTAATCGAGAGGTATTTACCACCACGGACAACATATACACTACTGCAAGAAAACATGTCTAAACATATTCATAATTAGGACTTATATACACATACACAGCGACAACAAAACAGTCAAAGATGTATAAACACAATGTTTGCAGAATATTACTACTCCGGGCTGCATAGAGCCTACATACCTCGTGTGTTGTAATGTTCCGTGACAAGTGGCACACGCGTGAACACATTCCATATATAACTAGACAAAGTGTATATGGAAACAAGCTAGATGGCATCCACCACCCACTCATACGCCCGTCTAACTACAAGAACCGTTACTTTACAAGTTCTTTGCAACGGTCCATTGAGAAATAGTTCAGATTTCAGTCTCCGTCTCCTGTTTTGTTGACCGTTGATGTCGTCTTTTCTTCTTACGCCGCCGACTGGCCAATGCAATCGCGAAGGCGTCTACTGCTTCGAAGAGGGTTATGACGCTCGCGCCAATGAGCAACCCCATCGAACCCCCGATGTCACCTGTAAAATGCACGAGCAACCAAATTTGCCTCTCTATAAAATACCAAAATCTTCTATGATATTTGGAAATGAAAGTCATGTTTTGGGGCTAACCCTAAAAAACTAGGCATTTGCATATACAATAACAAACAAACACACCCACACACACACACACGCACGCACGCACACACACAAACACACACACACACGTACACACACACACACGCACGCACACACACACACACACATCTTTATTTCACGGGCCGACCTGATCTGATAGATAATATGATATCGCAGTAGATTCACCACATGTTTTCGCAACTCCGATTGGTGGCGCCACTTATTCTTTGCTTTGCGTGCTGTTGCATACATTGCGTTCCAACTTCGGCGCTTGCTTGATCGAGATTGCTTTGTCTCAATACGCCATATAGTTGAGATGCCGCCCTACTATGTTCAGTATGGAACCCAAAGATGATTGGTAGTGTAAGGTTTTTTTTGCAGAATCAATTAAGCTATGGGTCCCTCAACTCAAATCAGCGGGATGGCAACGCGCCATGCTTGGGCAACTTGTGGGAGCCTGGCAAATCCAAGATGGCTGCAGTGAACCTAGGTTAAATTAGAAAATGTGTTACATCTTCAATGGAGCATGCTAGGAAAATGATTTCGGTGTCGGTACACATGTTTTGGTATAAGATGAATTCAGCGG
Organism: Paraescarpia echinospica; assembly: GCA_020002185.1. Taxonomy (NCBI): domain Eukaryota; kingdom Metazoa; phylum Annelida; class Polychaeta; order Sabellida; family Siboglinidae; genus Paraescarpia; species Paraescarpia echinospica. The sequence continues at coordinate 23,107 of JAHLWY010000637.1, read as the reverse complement.
AACCATTTCCAATGATGTCCGACTATGTTCACATAACAAAAATTCAAAACGCAATTTGAGAAAATAGCCAAAATCGAGTATAACTTTTGATTTGTTTATGCTAGAGACGTGATTTTGGTGTTCATCCCGACGTTTTGTCATATCAGAAATTCAATGGAGCCATTCCCAATGATGCCCGACTATGAATACCTGACCAAAATTCAAAATGGTCGCCATTGTTACCGAAAATTTGTCAGATACACGATTTTGGCGTCTATGCCATGCTTTAGTATATGAGCATATGGGCAAATGGGCTATGATGACCCGTCAGCAAAGGACCATGAACGAATCCGACGTGCAGGTGAAGGGGCTGTTGACTACAACATCACAATATCCAACAAGCTCCCATGCCGCGATGCCATCACGAAGACCAAGGCAAATAAGAAGGCCCTCATCAGGGTTCTCTCTACATTCAATTTGGGCAACAATGTGACGATGGTTGGAAGAGAGGAGGGCGTGTGCAGCCATGATGAAGCAGATATTACTATTATCATTAGTTATCATCTAGCGGCTGTAATGGATGGTAAGACAACTGCACGAGTGATCAGCGATGACACTGACATATTTGTTCTGCTTATCTCCTGGGTGTGGAGTACGCAGCTGACAGCCCGTGTGCAGCTAGATCGACGGAGTGGGGCTGTCCTCTACACCAATGAAAGTTCTGTACTCCTTCGTCCGAAATCCCTCCAACTGTTTGGTATGCATGCGCTGTCAGGCTGCGATACTGTGTCCTATCCATTTGCTCATGGCAAAGCAATGGCGCTAAAGGTATCGAAGTCTGCTAACCACTTTAGCCTCTACACTGTCTTCAGTGAATAGGGTGCTACTCTCTACAGTTGATGGAAACTGGACGGAAATACATCTGCTCGCTCTATGGTGTTGTTGAAGGCACAAGCATGGCCTCTGCCATGTATGTGCTCTACTCCAAAAAGACCAGAGGGAAAGCTATATGTATCAAGACTCTTCCTCCGACAGACGCTAATCTGGCTTACCACATCCTGCGAGCTCACTACCAAGTCACGCTCTGGAAAGCAGCACATCAGCAGACTCCGTCCGTGGTTGATATCGCTGATTATGGATGGGAGTTTGTCACTGGTGCAGGGGGTGTGCCAACTCCATACATCGCAAGAGGACCAGCATCCCCCACCCTTATGGACTTCATCAACTGTCAGTGTAAAGCTCTAGGGAAAACGTGCAGCTGTCATTCTCTAGGATTGTTCTGCACACCGTACTGCTTCTGTGTTGGTGAAGCCATGTGCCTCAACCCGTTCACCAAACATGATGAGCGTGAGAATGACGCTAGATATGATAATGAGGAAGAAGGTGACTGTACAGAGGAAATAGAAGAGGAGGATGAGAGAGAATGGCGAGACTAAACTTTTCTATGAGAATGTAATGTGAATGGCGTCCCTTTCATATACTGTTGGTTTTGAATTGATTAATGATATACATTTTGTTAATGTCCAAATGAAACCTGTCATTACAAAAAATGCTCTCAAATTGTGTTTCATTGTGTTTCAGCAAATTTATAATTGAGTACTTCTTACTTTGAACTTTGAATGTTGTACTTTTAGATGTTGTGCATGTGATACAGGTTCATTAGTGATTACTGCATGCCATTTTGTATAGCTTTTGTGTGTTTCTTGTGCATCACAAAATCATGTTTCTAGCATCATCCAATCAAGTCATGGTCGATTTTAGCTATTTTGGGTAAAAATTACGATCATTTTGAATGTTGGTCAGGTGTTCATAGTCGAGCATCACTGGAAATGGTTCCATTGAATTCCTGATCAGGCAAAACATCGCGATGGACACCAAAATCATGTATCTAGCATAAACCAATCAAAAGTTATGCTCAATTTTTGTCTATTTTCGGTGAAAATGGCGTCCACTTTGAATTTTTGTTACTTGAACATAGTCGGACATCATTGGAAATAGTAGCATTGCATTCTTCATATACCAAGACATGTGTATAGACACAAAAATCATGTTCCTAGCATGCTCCAGTGCCAAGGATGGCGCGTTGGCATCCCGCTGATTTGAGTTGAGGGACCCATAACCTACATGATTCAGCAAATAAACCTTACACTACCAACAATTTCCAGGTTCCAAAAATGGCAATTCGTCTAATACTTTCAGTGAATCATTTGCTAACGTTCCTAATGCTATTTTGTTAGTTGATTAAGCAATTTTCGTTTATGCAAGTTGTTTTGATATATACTTCAGAGTGTATATTGTGATATACGTTTTGCAATGATGGGAGTTATAGCAGAGCTAGAGACCAAAGTAATTAGCTAAATATACGGGAATAATCGCCGCTTGTTCGTTGCTATAGAATTGTTACGGTCGTAAAAGACACAACGTGGCTTTGTAACAGTTTTTCCTGCACATCACTCGACATAAAATGTAACTCCGCAGATCGTTTGAAAGGAATACGACCGACAAGCAGCGGTGTATTCAAAAAAGTTAGCCGCTTTTTGGACGAGCATCATCGCCCTGACCAATATGTTAGCCACAAATAAACGTTGGCCGCTGTTTGTTTGCACCAATCGCTCCATACTTCTTCATTATAGTTTTTTATGGAAGAGCTACGTCATACAACCATTTTATGAAGTAGATGTTGAAGTATACACTTCTGAAGTGTGACATATTTAGAAAATATAATTGAATGTTCCCAACACACAGAATGTCATATTATGTAATAATAAAAGTCGTCAGGTTGTGACATGTCTAATACAACAAATATTTAGGATACTTTTGAGCTGTGACAATTGAAAGTGTGACAGTTGCAAATACAAATTTTCGAACTAAATTTAATCTGAATAACTTAACCTCATTTCACCAAAATAATCTCCATCAGGTACTACGTGATATACATTTAAAGTATTTTTATTTTGACGTAGAACATTATAGCTGACAATTCAAATTGTGATAATTCCAAACTGTAGTGTCCTAACTATTATTTAGAGTGGCAAACGTACCTATAATTCACAATGTTAATTATTAGGAGATACTACGTCATGTAACATTAACAAAAAAGTTTGCAGTGTAAACATTACAAACATCGTAACACAGGCGTGTCACACGCAGTATTTCACATGGGTGAATTCGATGTGCGTTGTAACGAGGAGGTATTGTTTTTAAAAGTAACACGAGCGTTCTGTTTATAAAAAAACTGCATCACGGCTATGATTTTATGGCATTATTTAGCACTAGAAAAATGCAGATTATTTTAGGTACACAAGTGAACAGAAGACGGTTTAACGAAGTACTCGTACCGACGTTTGTTATGACGTAAATGTTTTCCCAACACAATTTACGTAAAATATCCCAAAATGATCAACAATGCTACGAACTGAGAGGTTCTGCAAACGACCAGACTTTCACTCTGTATTGCGCCAAACACGCAGTAGGGAATCAAGCACGCGATTTGCTTGTCCAACAATCAAAACTTTTCATTATTGGACAATCGAGTCGCGTGCTTGAATCCCTACTGCGTGCTTGGCGCAATAGGAAGTCAAAGTGAGTAGTGTGGTAAAAGGCTGACAACAAAATTGTATAAAGTGACGTCATATCTCCTATCTTTTAACCAAGGCGATTCCACATTTTTGCGGATTGTATGACGTTTAGACGATCCGTGTGGTGCCCGGTTGTACCCTATGCACTTAGTGTGTTGTGAGATAGTACTATATGTGTGTTGGATAGGGTAATTATTCCGAGTTGCTGTGTAATGGATGTGGGATTTTTTCATAAAGCTTCTTGCGTCAGATGATCCAATCAGTGAGTGCGTTGTGAAGCGATAAATCGATCGGCGAGTTTAACCAGACGAGATATGTGGAATTTTGTTTAGGTAAGTGGGTTGTTGTGGCGTTATTGAGAAGTGCCTAGAAGAAGAGCTTTAATACTTTACATGTATTAAGAACAATTCGTTGTTGTATTTTGTACCTATTACCGTGCAGTTAATAAAACGATGAAACTCTATTCCTGTTTATTGATTTTTAGCTTACTATACCGTCCTTAATCACAAAATGTATATTTTAGACGCCTCAAGAGAATTTTAGTTACCCCTCCCCGTTTACACGCGCTACCTATTTAGAACCTGGAAAGTTATAACACAAAAAATATTCTTGAACAATATTCAAGAGTAGTCGCCACTTGAAAATAATCTAAGTTACGACTTGAGCATTGTGTGGACGTGTTTGGAAAACATACCGCTAAGCCAAGCCCGAAGCTTCTCATATTACCCGACATGTGGCGTCGAGTTTTTGCCCAGACTCTTTAGCTAGCCGTGTCTGGACGTGTTTGTAAAACATACCACTAAATCAATCCAACTACCCGACAGGTGGCGTCTTAGAATTTTTTTTATATTCCTTTCGTAACTTAGGATATTTTTCAATGTCAGGTCTTACAATTTTTCAAGAAATTTTTTCTGCATGACGGTATTGTGCAATCGTCGGTGCAAAAACAAGTCCAGGCATGTCTGGGCAAACCTCGACACTCTTGGGTAGTAGGATTGATTTAGTGGTATGTTTTCCAAACACGTCCAGACAAGACTAGCGAAGGAGTCTGGACAAAACTCGATGCCAACTATCTTTCATCATTGGCAGGACGTAGACATTTTTCATAGTTGCCAGGACTTAGAAATGTTTGGTAGTTGCAATGACTTAGACATTTTTATAACTTGTCTATGCTGTACATCTTTCGATTTTTCCTACTCGGTTTCGCATGAAAAGTCTGAAAAATTCGGCATTCCTGTGTAGTCGCATATTCAAGACTTAAATTTTCACGAGTTCAGTGTGAGGGGCCCCCTACTCCACAACGGTCTAATTCCACCTGTTGCTGGAGGGGGACCCATTGCCGGTTGTGGTGGCTGGGGAGTAGGTCACGTTGCCGGCTGAGGAGGGGGCCCGTTGTGGAGGGGGGCCCCTCACACCGGAAAAGTTAAAACTCGAATATGCACACATACGGGAATGCCGAATTTTTTAGACTTTTCATGCGAAAACGAGTAGGACTTAGTCGAATTTTCGAAAAATCGAAAGATGTTCAGCTTAAACGAGTTATGAAAATGTCTAAGTCATGGCAACTATGAAAAATATCTAAGCCTGCCAACTATGAAATGTTCTAAGTCCTGTCAATTATGAAAGATAGTCAGCATCGAGTTTAAGACCGCATCGCGATACCACCAACGGTCGCCATTTTGTGGCAGAACATCGATCGAAGCGCGGGTAAAAGTTAAAGTCGCAGCCGATCGCCGGTAGTCTAACTTAGCCGTAATACACGCCAAAAATCTCCGGTCGGCACTTCGGCGCGCGGCCTGCGGCGGCGGCGGCGCGTCCCCTCCCGAGGCAAGCGCGGCAACGAAGCCGCCTCTCGATAGCTCTAACTGTCAGGCGCTGGCGCCTGTTCGCTCCTGCTGCCGATCGCCTCGGTGGGACATAGCCGTCTTCGCGTCCGTGTCCGGTAGATCCGCCAAAGAATCGCCGCCGGCTGCGAATATCGCGGCTTGCGCTCTGCGCCGCCGACCCGCTGCAGAAAACCGCATCGCGGCATCACCAAATGTCGCCATTGTAGGGCGGAACATCGATCAAAGCGCGGGTAAAAGTGAAAATCGCAGCCGATCGTCAGTAGTCTAACTGCATATGTCTTAGCCGGATTACAAGCCGAAAATCTCGGGAAGGCACATCAGCACGGGATCTATGGCGCCGGACGCTGCTTGCCGGGGCAGGCGCGACGCCGCAAACCCCGTCTCCGTAGCTCTAGCGGTCGGGCGCTGGAGCCAGTTCGCTCCCGCGGCCTATCGCCCCGGTGGGACATAGCCGTCTTCGCGCCCGTGTCCGGCCGATCCGCCACAAAATCGCCGCCGCTTCCAATATCGCGACGCGATTTGTTTTCGGCTTGCGCTCTGCACCGGCGACACGGAACATCAGACCTCATCGCGATATCACCAACGGTTGCCATTCTGTGGCGGAACATCGATTGAAGCGCGGGTAAAAGTTGAAGTCGCAACCGATCGCACGTAGTCTAACTGCACATGTCTTAGCCGGATTACACGCCGAAAATCTCGCTTCAGCACATCGTCGCGCGGCCTGCGGCGGCGGAGGTGCATTCCCGGGGCGCGCGTGGTACCGAAGCCGCCAGTAGTAATGTAGGTGGTCCAGCGCGTACGCATCCGTTTTTCTGTTGTGGAAGTGGAAAAGTAGTTCCGGCTCCCATGTTAAAAGATAGGGAAATACCCGGATGTTGCACCTTGCACCATCCAACGGAAAACGGAGTGATTATGCAAATGTGCTCGCCTTATTTGCATAAATGACATTATTTGGCAATTATGGGCGTGGCCAGTTAGTTCCCCGGGTTAAAGGATAGGGATTTTCACCATGTTAAAGCATAGGGAATTGTTATCCTATGTTAAAGGATAGGAGCTATTATTATGACGAAATTTTGAATTTTCTCCATGATAAGAGATAGGGAATTTTCACAATGTTAAGGCATAGGGAATTGTTACCCCATGTTAAAGGATAGAAGCTATTATCGTAAAGGTATGTGACCACTTTTTGAATAAAATAAAATATACCGAAGAGCATTTGAATATGTCTCACACTAGATTGCTTGACCCGTAGGCCGAGCCTCCGCTAAGGATCGAGCCCTTATTTGGTTGAAGATGACATGTCGAAAATGTGGTGTTATAATAAGGCGTAATTTATAATAATAAAAGGATTATAAATTCAACGGAGGTCGTTTTATCTGAAGTAATGTATACGAAATGTAGATTACATATAGGACTATGTTATATCAGAACTTATAGCCTCGTTTTTTTCGAACAGAGCGACCATTTTGGAATTGGTGTCTCTTATAAAACCCATACTCGAGGCGTGACTGGACATGTTTGTTTATTGCGAGAGCGAGCGCGCGCACCCTGTATGACGACATTAAACTGCTATGCGCAGTAATTTTGTACGTGAGGTGAGTTGGTCAAACAGGTAGTGCTTTGGTTAGCCATTGTTTTGAGTTTTCGCGCTTGAATATAATCCCATTATTTGACATCATCAACAGTGACGTCATGGTATGCGCTGTAATTCTATACGCGAGGTGAGTTGGACAAACAGGTAGTGCTTTGGTTAGTCAATATTTTGAGCTTTCGCGTATGTAATGTAATCCCACCATGTGACGTCACGGTCAGTGAGTGACGTCATGGTACGCGCAGTAATTCTATACGCGAGGTGAGTTGGTCAAGCAGGTAGTGCTTTGGTTAGACTTTGTTTTGAACTTGCGCGTATGTAATGTAATCCCTTCATGTGACGTCATGATGCAGTGACATCATTATACTATAAACTGCTACGCGCCGTAATTTTGTACACGAGGTGAGTTGGTCAAACATATAGTGATTTAGTTAGTCAACATTTTGATCTTTCGCGTAGGTAAAATATAATCCCATCATGTGACGTCAATTAAATAAGTCATTGTGCATGCACAATAGTGGCTATTCTTATATGTCGTAGGTTGTCGACCATTTGTTTAGGTGTAGGTCTCTCCTAACCTATATATTTATAACCATAAAATAGATCCAATCCTGAGACTAGTGTTATTAGGTAGTAGTTAAATTCGTGTCTTTTATAAAACCCGTACTTGAGACATGTCTGGACATGTTTGTTTGCGACGAGCGTGAGCGTGTGCACCCTGTATGACATTATTAAACTATAAATTGCTACGCATAGTAATTGTGTATGCGAGGTGAGTTGGTTATACAGGTAGTGATTTGGTTTACCATCGTGTTGAACTTGTGTACTTGAACAAAAGCCCATCATGTGATGTTATGGTCAGTGACGTTGTGTTACAGCGAGTGGAAAATTCCCCTGTAAAATGTCATTCTAGAAGTTCGTTTGATAATTTTAAACAGGTAGCGCTTTGGTTAGCCATTGTTTTGAACTTTCGCGCTTGAATATAATTTCAACATGTAACGTTATGATCAATTCCCCTGTAAAATGTCATTCTAGAAGTTTGTATTAGCTAGAATTTTTAATAAATATATCGAACACTGGCTATAAACAAACCGGTATAATCCTTTGACCTATAACATTAGCTAACATACGACATTTGTACTTACCAAACTTTGTATTAATATCGATATAGTTAACACTCTTTTGTGAGAATGTGGTTGGCTCTGAAAAGAGCCGTTTTGTTTCTAGATTTACCGTGTAGAGAACCTAGCGTGTACTGGTATATTTCTTCACTACCTTCGTTTGCTTACTGACGATGTGCTTAGCGAGTTCGCCGGGCAGTAGCAGGCGGACATCAGTCTGGATCTCTCGGCTCGTATTCATCGAGCACTTGTTATACGGGGTGAGTCGGGACGATTCCCCAGCTATGCGTTCAAAGATATAATTGACGAATGAATTCATGATGCTCATTGTCTTGCTGGAGATCCCAGTGTCTGGTTGTACCTGTTTGAGCACTTTGTAGATGTAGAGTCCGTAACTCTCCCTCCTTTGTCGACGGTGCTTCTTGTCACCTGTAAGCGCACAGCTTTTATTTTACAACAAACGTCGCTCGAATGTGCATAACGGTCACGTGACCGTGCCGAAAGTTCACCGACTTCAGAGTACAAACTACACATGCGCAGACGATAGATTACAAAAGTCAAGTACGGACTTCAGAGTAAAATCAGCTTTCAACACAGACACGTCGTACTATAAGCAAACTGTTTTGAAGTGGTATTTCCTGTTCAAGTCTCATCTACATGTATGTCTCATCTACACCTAGATATCAACCTTTTATCATACTATCATTCTTAACCTATACGTATGTACGTATGTACGTATGTACGTATGTATATAATTTCGTTCAACACCATTATTAAATAAATAAACACGCGCGATGCGCAATGTCGACTCAGTGGCCTTGACACTAAAGTCGGCAAACCTCTTTTTCGAAACAGGCGCGTAACAAAGTGAAACGTTATGATAGAACAGTACAGGTGTACTAGCTATCATTTGTAAGAACTATATCGAACACCAGTATAAACCAGTATAAATCAGTATAATTCAAACTAAACTGATAACGAATGCTCTGTATGTTGAAAGAACAATAGACTAGTGTTATTAGGTAGTGATTAAATTCGTGTCTCCTACAAAACCCGTACTCGAGACGTGAGTGAGGGCTTGTGTGAGTGAGTGAGTGAGTGAGTGAGTGAGTGAGGGTTTGTGTGAGTGAGTGAATGGGTGAATGAGTGAATGAATGAATGAGTGAATGAGTGAATGAGTGAATCTGTGAATGAGTGAATGAGTGAATGAGTGAATGAGTGAATGCGTGAATGAGTGAATGAGTGAATGAGTAAATGAGTAAATGAGTGAATGAGTGAATGAGTGAATGAGTGAATGAGTGAATGAGTGAAGGCCTGTATGAGTGAGTGAATGAGTGAATGAGGGCTTGTGTGAGTGAGTGAATGAGTGAATGAGTACTTGTGTGAGTGAGTGAGTGAGTGAGTGAGTGAGTGAGTGAGTGAGTGAGTGAGTGAGTGAGTGAGTGAGTGAGTGAGTGAGTGAGTGAGTGAGTGAGTGAGTGAGTGAGTGAGTGAGTGAGTGAGTGAGTGAGTGAGTGAGTGAGTGAGTGAGTGAGTGAGTGTGAGTGAGTGTGAGTGAGTGAGTGAGTGAGTGAGTGAGTGAGTGAGTGAGTGAGTGAGTGAGTGAGTGAGTGAGTGAGTGAGTGAGTGAGTGAGTGAGTGAGTGAGTGAGTGAGTGAGTGAGTGAGTGAGTGAGTGAGTGAGTGAGTTAGTGAGTGAGATGTCTATTTGCTCCCTTTTGAGGGATTCTCACGCGATAACCCGTCTATTTGCTCCCTTTTGAGGGAATTTGACGTGGTAACCCGTCTATTTGCTCCCTTTTGAGGGAATTTGACGTGGTAACCCTTTTATTTGCTCCCTTTTGAGGGAATTTCACGTGGTAACCCTTCTATTTGCTCCCTTTTGAGGGAATTTGACGTGGTAACCCGTCTATTTGCTCCCTTTTGAGGGAATTTGACGTGGTAACCCGTCTATTTGCTCCCTTTTAAGGGAATTTGACGTGGTAACCCGTCTATTTGCTCCCTTTTGAGGGAATTTGACGTGGTAACCCGTTAAATTTAGTGTTTCGGTTGTCCGACTAGTTGATCTAAGTTCAATTTGTGCAACCTGTTGGTCAAAGTGTAGTGTTTCGTTTGTCCGTGAGTTCAATTCATACCACGTGTTCGGCTAAGTTTAGTGTTTCGTTTGTACAACTAGTTGGTCTGAGTACATTAACATCTCTGTACTGAACTACACACAGATATAAATGGCTATCTTCTCTACTGAACTACACACAGACATAAGTGGTTAACGTCTCTGTACTGAACAACACACATATATAAATGGCTATCTTCTCTACTGAACTGCACAGATACATAACTGGTTAACGTCTCTGTACTGAACTACACACAGCCATAAGTGGTTAATATATCTGTACTGAACTACACAGATACATAACTGGCTAACGTCTTTACTGAAATAGTAACCCGATAAGTTTAGTGTTTCGTTTGTCCGACTAGTTGGTCTAAGTTCAATTTGTGCAACCTGTTGGTCAAAGTGTAGTGTTTCGTTTGTCCGTGAGTTCAATTCATACCACGTGTTCGGCTAAGTTTAGTGTGGTTGGTCTGAGTACATTAACATCTCTGTACTGAACTACACACATATATAAATAGCTATCTTCTCTACTGAACTACACACAGACATAAGTGGTTAACGTCTCTGTACTGAACTACACACAGATATAAATGGCTATCTTCTCTAATGAACTACACAGATACATAACTGGTTAACGTCTCTGTACTGAACTACACACAGCCATAAGTGGTTAACATATATGTACTGAACTACACAGATACATAACTGGATAACGTCTCTACTGAAATACACATATGCATCACTGGCTAACGTCTCTACTGAAATACACATATACATTACTTGCCAACGTCTTTATTGAAATACACATATACATAAGTGGTTAACATATCTGTTCTGAACTACACAGATACGTAACTGGCTAACGTCTCTACTGAAATACACATATACATAACTGGCTAACGTCTCTACTGAAATACACATATACATAAGTGGTTAACATATCTGTACTGAACTACACACAGACATAACTGATGACGTCATACAGTGTGCGCACGCTCGCACTCGCAACAAACAAACAAGTCCAGACACGTCTCGAGTACGGGTTTTGTAAGAGACACGAATTTAATCACTACCTAATAAAACTAGTCTATTGTTCTTTCAACATACAGAGCATTCGTTATCAGTTTAGTTTGAATTATACTGATTTATACTGGTTTATACTGGTGTTCGATATAGTTCTTACAAGTGATAGCTAATACACTTGTACTGTTCTATCATAACGCTTCACTTTGTTACGCGCTTGTTTCGAAAATGAGGTTTGCCGACTTTAGTGTCAAGGCCACTGAGTCGACATTGCGCATCGCGCGTGTTTATTTATTTAATAATGGTGTTGAACGAAATTATATACATACGTACATACGTACATACGTACATACGTACATACGTACATACGTACATACGTACATACGTACATACGTACATACGTACATACGTACATACGTACATACGTACATACGTACATACGTACATACGTACATACGTACATACGTACACACGTACATACGTACATACGTACATACGTACATACGTATAGGTTAAGAATGATAGTATGATAAAAGGTTGATATCTAGGTGTAGATGAGACATACATGTAGATGAGACTTGAACAGGAAATACCACTTCAAAACAGTTTGCTTATAGTACGACGTGTCTGTGTTGAAAGCTGATTTTACTCTGAAGTCCGTACTTGACTTTTCTAATCTATCGTCTGCGCATGTGTAGTTTATACTCTGAAGTCAGTGAACTTTCGGCACGCTCACGTGACCGTTATGCACATTCGAGCGACGTTTGTTGTAAAATAAAAGCTGTGCGCTTACAGGGGACAAGAAGCACCGTCGACAAAGGAGGGAGAGTTACGGACTCTACATCTACAAAGTGCTCAAACAGGTACAACCAGACACTGGGATCTCCAGCAAGACAATGAGCATCATGAATTCATTCGTCAATGATATCTTTGAACGTATAGCTGGGAAATCGTCCCGACTCGCCCCGTATAACAAGTGCTCGATGAATACGAGCCGAGAGATCCAGACTGATGTCCGCCTGCTACTGCCCGGCGAACTCGCTAAGCACATCGTCAGTGAGCAAACGAAGGTAGTGAAGAAATATACCAGTACACGCTAGGTTCTCTACACGGTAAATCTAGAAACAAAACGGCTCTTTTCAGAGCCAACCACATTCTCACAAAAGAGTGTTAACTATATCGATATTAATACAAAGTTTGGTAAGTACAAATGTCGTATGTTAGCTAATGTTATAGGTCAAAGGATTATACCGGTTTGTTTATAGCCAGTGTTCGATATAGTTCTTACAAATGCTAGCTAATACAAACTTCTAGAATGACATTTTACAGGGGAATTGATCATAACGGTACATGGTGAAATTATATTCAAACGCGAAAGTTCAAAACAATGGCTAACCAAAGCGCTACCTGTTTAAAATTATCAAACGAACTTCTAGAATGACATTTTACAGGGGAATTTTCCACTCGCTGTAACACAACGTCACTGACCATAACATCACATGATGGACTTATGTTCAAGTACACAAGTTCAACACGATGGCAAACCAAATCACTACCTGTATAACCAACACACCTCGCCTACACAATTACTATGCGTAGCAATTTATAATTTAATAATGTCATACAGGGTGCACACACTCACGCTCGTCACAAACAAACATGTCCAGACACGTCTCGAGTAAGGGTTTTATAAAAGACACGAATTTAACTACTACCTAATAACACTAGTCTCAGGATTGGATCTATTTTATGGTTGTAAATGTATAGGTTAGGAGAGACCTACACCTAAACAAATGGTCGACAACCTACGAATATAAGAATAGCCACTATTGTGCATGCACAATGACTTATTTAATTGACGTCACATGATGGGATTATATTACATACGCGAAAGCTCAAAATGTTGACTAACCAAATCACTATCTGTTTGACCAACTCACCTCGTGTACAAAATTACGGCGCGTAGCAGTTTATAGTTTAATGATGTCACTGCATCATGACGTCACATGAAGGGATTACATTACATACGCGCAAGTTAAAAACAAGGTCTAACCAAAGCACTACCTGCTTGACCAACTCACCTCGCGTATAGAATTACTGCGCGTACCAAGACGTCACTCACTGACCGTGACGTCACATGGTGGGATTATATTACATTCGCGAAAGCTCAAAATATTGACTAACCAAATCACTACCTGTTTGATCAACTCACCTCGCGCACAAAATTACTGCGCGTACCATGACGTCACATGATGGGATTACATTACATACGCGAAAGCTCAAAATATTGACTAACCAAAGCACTACCTGTTTGTCCAACTCACCTCGCGTATAGAATTACAGCGCATACCATGACGTCACTGTTGATGATGTCACATAATGGGATTATATTCAAGCGCGAAAACTCAAAACAATGGCTAACCAAAGCACTACCTGTTTGACCAACTCATCTCGCGTACAAAATTACTGCGCATAGCAGTTTAATGACGTCATACAGGGTGCGCGCGCTCGCACTCGCAACAAACAAATATATCCAGTCACGCCTCGAGTACGGGTTTTATAAGAGACACCAAAAGTATAATTCCAAAATGGTCGATCTGTTCGAAAAAACGAGGCTATAGGTTCTGGTATAACATAGTCCTATATGTAATCTACATTTCGTATACATTACTTCAGATAAAACGACAACACTGATTCCAAACACTGATTCCAAACCCGGGTAGACATAGTTCGATAGCCTGGTAAGGCAGTGGGTCTAAGAGAAGGAAACTCTGATTCCAAACCCGGGTAGACCGAACCCGTTAGCCTTGGAGGGCAGTCGGTCTAGGAGAAGGAAACTCTGATTACAAACCACCTGTTGCCTTACAGGTTGTGGTTTATCGGAACCAAAGGCTAGGCCCACCGCCTATAACTGTGGTTGGCGTCAGGAAGGGCATCCGGTCACAAAAATCATGCCAAATCCAAAAATGAAAATGATGATTCAGCGAGCCTCGGATGCAGTTAGGGCGTACCCTGTAAGCGACGCGCAGAGGACTCGCCTGACCTCTGTGAAAAGTGGACAAGGGCTACTGGGCCTTGGGCGGTCCCGGTTAAAGAGGTTAGTCCGGATGAGAGTGGGGACATTGAATGTGGGGACAATGACTGGACGAGGAAGGGAGTTGGCGGATCTGATGGAGAGGAGGAGGGTGGGAGTGCTGTTTGTGCAGGAGACTCGGTGGAAGGGGAACAAAGCGAGAGAGTTGGGAGGAAACTGCAAGCTGCTTTATAGTGGAACAGATGAGCGAGGGCGAAATGGGGTGGGGATAGTGCTACACAAAGAACTTAAGGATAGCATAGTGAGTGTGAGCAGAAGGAACGATCGATTGTTGAGTGTCAAGCTGGGCTTAGGTGAGACGGTGGTTAACATCATATGCGCGTACGCCCCCCAAGTGGGCTGTGAAGAGGAGGAGAAGGAAACCTTCTGGAGACAGATGGATCAAGAGCTCAGGTCGATACCAGAGGGAGAAGGGTGATTGTAGGCGGAGATCTAAACGGTCACGTGGGAATGAGTAGAGATGAGATTGAGAGGATACACGGTGGCTGGGGAGTGGGAGAGAGGAACGAGGAAGGCGAAAGGGTAGTAGGCTTTGCGATGGCATTTGATTTGGCGATAGGGAATACTTTCTTCGAGAAGAGAGCGAGCCAGTTGGTGACCTACAGGAGTGGAGGAAGAGAAAGTCAAATAGACTTCCTAATGTGTAGAAGATCCCATCTGAAAGAAGCTAAGAACTGCAAGGTCATAAACGGGGAAAGTGTGGCGGCAAAAGTACTAATGATGGACTGGGAGATTAAGTGTAGTAAGAAAAGAAGATCAGAGCAGGTGACACCGAAGATCAAGTGGTGGAGATTGAAAGAAGAGGACCCAAAGACGCAGTTTAGGGAGAAAGTGTTGGAGGAAAGGAGATTGTTGGAAAATGTACAGGAATGGTGGAAGGAGAACAGCAAGGTGATATTGAGAGCGGGAAAGGAGGTGCTGGGCATGGCAACAGGAAAGAGACCCCCTGGGGACAAGGAGAAATGATGGTGGAATGATGAGGTGAAGGATGCGATAAGAGCTAAGAAAGAGGCTAAGAAGAAGTGGGAAACATCAGGAAAGCATGAAGACAGAGCCAGCTATCGGCAGGCAAATAAAGAGGCAAAGAAAGAAGTAGCAAGATCAAAGACACAGGCAATGGACGAGGTGTACGGGGAGCTGGGAACACCGGAGGGAGAAAGAAAGATATATAGAATAGCAAAGGCTCGCGACAAATCGACCAAAGATTTCACACAGATAAGACAGATAAAGGATGGACAAGGAGTGGTTCTATGGGAACAGGATAAGATCAAGGATCGGTGAAAAGGATATTTCGATAATCTGCTAAACGTAGAGAACCCGAGGGCAGTCTTTGACGATGGAGTGCCAAATGAAGGCTTAACACCAGGAATTATCAGGGAGGAAATAGAGGTGGCACTGAAAAGAATGAAAACTGGAAAGGCGATGGGACCAGACGGAATTCCAGTGGAGGTCTGGAAGAGTTTGGGAGAAGAGCGGGTCGATATGTTGTGGGATCTGATGCAGAAGATATACGTACAAGAGAAAATGCCAGAGGAATGGAGAGACAGTGTCATCGTGCCTATTTTCAAGGAGAAGGGAGACATCCAGGAATGTGGCAATTACAGAGGCATCAAGTTGATGTCGCACACCATGAAGGTTTGGGAAAGGGTAATTGACAGAAGGCTGAGGGAAGAGACAAGCATAGGTGAGGAGCAGTTCGGTTTTATGCCGGGCAGAGGAACAACGGACGCCATATTTGCAGCAAGACAGTTGATGGAGAAACACCGGGAGATGCAGAAGGAACTGCACATGGTCTTCATTGATTTAGAGAAGGCATACGATAGAGTGCCACGACAGGAGGTTTGGAGGTGTATACGGGAGCAGGGTGTGCCTGAAAGTATGTACGTCTTGTAAAAGACACATATGAAGACGCAAGGACGCAAGTCAAGAGCAGTGTAGGACTGACAGGCAAGACCACCGTTAGAGTGGGGCTGCACCAGGAGTCCTCACTGAGTCCTTACCTGTTTGACTTGATTATGGATGTGTTGGGCCGGGACATCAAAGAACGGCCCCCCTGGTGTATGCTGTTTGCAGACGACATCGTGCTGTGCAGTACTAGAAGAGAGGAGGTGGAAGGGAAGCTCGAGGAATGGAGAAGTGCAATGGAAGAGCGAGGACTAAAGATTAGTAGAAAGAAGACGGAATACCTGAGGTGCAACGAAAACAATGACCTAGAGATCCGGTTACAGGGCGAGATAGTGAAGAGAGTGAAGACATTCAAATATCTAGGATCGACATTGGCGGATGATGGAGAATTGGATGCGGAAGTCACCCATAGAGTGCAGAGCGGGTGGAAGAACTGGAAGAGAGTATCTGGAGTGCTGTGTGACAGAAGAATGAACGTGAAGATCAAGGGAAAAGTGTACAGTGGTAAGGCCAGCACTGATGTACGGGGCGGAGACTTGAGCGGTAAAGAAGACACAGAAAAAGAAGTTGGATGTCGCAGAAATGCGAATGCTACGGTGGATGTGCGGAGCCACAAAGATTGACAAGATAAGAAACGGCAGAATCAGAGGGAAAACGAAAGTGGGGGAAATATCAAAGAAAGTCCAAGAAAGTTGGTTGAGATGGTATGGACACGTGATGAGAAGAGAGGAGGATTATGTAGGAAGGAGAGCGATGGGAATGAAAGTGCAAGGGAAGAGGAGGAGAGGAAAGCCGAAGAGGAGGTGGTTGGACAGTGTGAGGGCAGATCTCATGGAGAAGGGACTGTCGGGGGAGGAAGTGTACGACCGAGCGACATGGAGGCGAACGT
Organism: Paraescarpia echinospica; assembly: GCA_020002185.1. Classification (NCBI taxonomy): domain Eukaryota; kingdom Metazoa; phylum Annelida; class Polychaeta; order Sabellida; family Siboglinidae; genus Paraescarpia; species Paraescarpia echinospica. Next base: position 5,968 of record JAHLWY010000637.1, on the reverse strand, counting down.
CATCATACATCGACCCCACATAAAAGTGGGACAAAGGTGAAGAGGAAGAAGAAATATATATACATTATATATATGTATATATATATATATATATGTCTAGTGATATATATATATATATATATTATACATATATATCACTAGACATTACACGCCACTCGTGTTTGGCGACTAAACCGTGCGCATCCCCAGCAGCTAGGCAGTGCATGGGTGAAGGTGAATTCTAGCAGACAGTTCGATCTCACTGTATACCTGTCAACTTTCTTTTTAATTCCGGAGATTCATCAGCGGTTCAGCACGCTTCCCGTGTGGCGCTGTCTCGGATCTTGACACCGTAAGACACTGGGGGAGGGTGCTGCTGGAGATTTTTCGCAGGAACATCAGCGGTTCGGCATGTCTCAGAACGTCTCCCATGGTGTCGCGTTGTCTCAGATACTGGCTTTGAAAGACGGATGGGATGCTGTGGGAGATTTTAAGTGAAAGTCCGGGAGATTTGCCTCTATCCCGGGAGATACACCCAAAATCAAGGAGACTCCCGGAAATCCCGGGAGAGTTGGCAGGGATATCACTGTTACTTTTGAAATCATCCTACGACCTAGTTGGGATTAAGTAAGGGCCGGATATTTTCATCCGGAAATGAGTCGCACAATACCTTTATATTTAAAACTGACACTATGTAACCGCCGTTGCCGTGAGAAGATCGCGATCACAAACTAGTTATGGCACGTCTTGATCGCGATTAACTGATTAACTAAGTTACTACGCGTTTACAATGAGCTAAAGGGATCGCGACCTGTTACGTTCAGGTGACGTTGCTAGCTAACGGGATTGCGGTAGCGTGCCAATGCAAACGTGGTACGTCTTTCACTAGAGCACGATAAATTGGGTTGCTTAGACTCCGTGAGGTGGCAGCACTTTTTGTGTCCCTCCCGTCTTCTTGGCGAGTTGACGAAGAGGACCGAGAGTCGGATAGATATAAATGAGATTTCACAGCACGGAGATGCATGACGAATACAACTGCGAAATGGCGTTGTACTAGGAAGTTGTTGTGCAAATGTAATGTGCCGTCTTGCCCATAGAAACTACGATTCTGTACATACTGGTCGCAGTAGTCAACGCTGAAACTGGATAACATTTATCTCGATTGTTTTAATCCCCCAAGTATAGGTCTAGAAACGTAAACAAGACTACATTATTGGGATTACGATCGTGACCCGACCCTGTTGGGATCTGGGTAACTTCAGGCCGTGTAACAGGGATGAACCTTATGTAACAGTCATAAAATCCCTATGTCCCATTCTGACAGCCTTATGCTGTATGCTATGTTCATGCACCGGCGAATCAAAGATCAGTTGTCGGGGGCAAACATTTGTCAACCCGAAGGGTATCCGCTAGATGGCACACTTTTTGCAATGGCGCGAAGTTTTCATTGGGGACGAATTATTATTATTGGGTGTGTCGGCTGCTTTTATATGGTATAATTTTTGTAGAATTCGTGTGTGACCGGCGCTGTCACCATTGGGGATTGTAACTGTCACCGTTTGGGTCTGTTGTAACTGTCACCGCTGGCGGTTACCGTAAATGTCACCGTTTGGGATTGTCGTAACTGTCACCGTTGGGGATTATCGGGACTGTCACCGTAGAACTTTGTCGTAACTGTCATCGCTGGGATTGTCACAACTGGCACCAATGAGGTTGTCACAATTATCACCGTTGAGGTTGTCGCAACTGTCACCGTTGAGGGTTGTCGTAATTGTTAATATTGGGGCTTCTCATAACTGTCACCACTGAGGGTCGTCGTAACTGTCATCGTTGAGGGTTGTCGTAACTATCACCATTGGGGCTTCTCATAACTGTCACTACTGAAGGTTGTCGTAACTGCCATCGGTGGTGTTGTTACAACTTCACCGTTGAGGGTTGTCACAACTGTCACCGTTGAGGGTTGTCATAACTATCACCATTGGGGCTTCTCATAACTGTCACTACTGAAGGTTGTCGTAACTGCCATCGGTGGGGTTGTTACAACTGTCACCGTTGAGGGTTGTCACAACTGTCACCGTTGAGGGTTGTCGTAACTGTCATCATTGGGGTTGTCACAACTGTCACCATTGAAGGTTGTCGTACCCGTCACCATTAGGATTGTGGTAACATGATGCACTGTGTTTCTTTTAAGGGAATATATCGATGGCGTGTACAAAATAACCTAAAGCCAACTCAAACAAATTAACATTTAAAATAATGTGCTTATAAACAAAAATACAAGCATCTACTGTCAGCATGGAAAGATTGCGGTTTGTATAAACTGACGAAAATGCAATACAATCAACAATACGTAACAACAAGACATTGATGGAACATCAAAGGTGAGGATGTCACTCGCCTGGTATCGCGCGCTACCAGTGGCTTCTGCATTAATAAAGACGGACACTGAAACAAACATCACTATTACGCATAATGAGAATGTATGCATGGGAATACACTTATACGCAATAAACCTTTAAATTCTGTGTGGAAAACTAATTATTTTGCATACAATATGAATGAACATTTGCGTAACACGAACACTTCGAAAACTGCTGCAAAAGTGGGGAACCAGCCTCACGTATTTACAAAAAGTGTCGGCAAATTGGGATATTGTACACAGCCCCGAATATACTGGCGGCACATCATAAGAGGCCAAAAGTATTGCGACAAACAATACCATGACAACATTTATCTAATGCAGTTATGCAGAAAACACCAGCTTTTTCAAAATTATTTTATCATACAATCATAAGTCACACGATGAACTCGTAACAATACAGAAAGATGGGGGTACTTTCATCACAAACAAATAGACTCGGAACAGAGTCATCGCAATTAACACCCTAGCACATAACTGAAAAATCGGTGAAGAAGCAAAACAATAAAGCAAAACCTGATGTATCAATGTAACATGGAAAAGTGTCAACGGATTTGATTAGTAAGATCTCTGTAACCAGTAATTCACAAAGAATATGCAACATAAACACACGAGATTCGTGTTCGTTGTAGGCTGGACCTATGAGAACTCTGGGAAATGGGATACATTCATTGCCAAAGAATTTCATTTTCTGGAAAAAAGATATTGTCTTATGTCATATTATTAATTTATACAATCTCGGTAATACAATATATATCACAGCACAGCAGTCAATACAAATAGTGTCAGATTATATTTGGTGCACTGATCCCGACTTCTGTAATACATACGATAACAAATACTGTGATAGATTTTGTAAAATACCAACACAATCAATCGGTCGTTACTAAAGCAATTAATCTGAAGTAATTTTGTAAAAAAAATGTTATTCAAAACGAAAAAAAAAACACAAATACTCTCCAAAAACCTCTAATTGCTCTTTAAAATACACCACAATCCGCATCCATTGGGAGGGCTAATCCAATATCCAACCACTACCGAACCAAATATATTTGGGCCCCGGTTCCGACACCTTTGCACGTGATAATTTTGTAACGTTTTCATTATATATGTATATATATATATATATATATATATAAGCAATTTTTGGTAAAACATTAAAAAACGTGTAGTCAATCACCTCACCAACTTCATGTACGTTGTCTTTGTTTAGGTGTATAATCACAAAAGTGCGTAATCACAAGAATGGCAACACCCACTTATGTACATGAATGTGTGTGTATGTGCGTGCGTGCGTACGTGTGTGTGCCCGCGCGTGTACGTGTATGCCCGCGTGTGTGCGTTTGCAATATACCATTACATCGAAGTTACATTTGACATGTAAAGGCGTATGAGTCTGTATTGTAATTTGAAGCACTAAATATGAAGCCACGTTGATTCAGGTTATTACTACATTGAAAATCATGGCTACGCAATATGTTGATTGATTCAAATATGTCTGACGTATGGATATAAAAGAGGCATCGCAGCAACCAACTAAGACGTGATGAAGCATGATTCATTGGGATGACCCAATAATTGCTCTAGCCATGTTGTCAGCTCTTGATCCCTGGGATTAACAGACGTAGCTTTTACTATTGTTTCGTTATTATTTTCCTTAATTCTTTTTCAGTGATAACGTATTACAAGGTGTCTCAAATAGTTGAAGTCATATTCACTATCGTTTTATTGTCAGTCATGCTACCTGTACGCGAGTGGCGCTACATTCACTAGATTATTAGAACTTTGTTCATTATGCATTAGAGTAACTTTCTAAATGTTAGAGGAACTTTCTAAACTAGTTTGCAACGACTGCCAGAGCTGGGTGGATTTTGCGTTGTCTGGCTGTCCAAAATCATGGGCAGAGACCAAAGATGACGGATTCACCTTTCGGTGTATGGGGTGTTTGAGGGTGGAATGTCTGATGAAGGAGGTATGTAAGTTGACGGATATAGTGAAGGAGATGGAGGTGAGACTCAACATAGAAATAGATGGAGCAGAGAGGGATGACGCAGAGAGAGTTGAGAATTCTACAACACAGAAGGAGCAGAGTTGTGACACGGAGACTGAAGAAAGGAGACTGAGAGGAAGGAAGGTGACCGGTGTGAAGGAACAAGACATTGAGAAAACAGAGGGACGGCGGAAAAGTGTTCGGCAGAGGAAAAGAAAACAGGCCAATGGGGATAGATCAGCAGGTAGTCAGACTGTAGAGAACGAGGAGAGACACGACAGCGATACAGGTGGTGAAGAGGTAGATACCACAGAGGCAGTTGGTAAGACTGTGAGACAGAAGACTGATGGAAGAAGACAGAGTGTTCAGCAAAAAACTGAAAACATGACAGGCGTGAAGGTGACAGGGGAGAAAGTGACCGTAATGAAGGAGGTAGCCGGGGAAAAGGGACGGGAGAGGAGAGAAGAAAATGTGATGGGAGGAAAGAAGAAGGGACGAAAGGAAGTGAGAGTAAATGTGCTAGAAGAAAAGATGACAGGAGGAAAGGGGACAAGAGAAAACGCGACAGGAAAGAAGGGAATGGAAGAGAATGTGACAGGAGAGAAGACGACAAGAGGAAAAGACAACAACCAGACATATGCAAACCGGAGGAGCTACTCCGAGGCAGTGATTGAGGGGGCAAGGAGAAAAGAGAGAGTGTTTATGGGCGATTCAATTCTGAGAAAAACAGACAAGACTATATGCGAGGGGAAGGACGTTGTTGTATGTCTACCGGGGGCTAGGATAGAGCATGTGACCGAAAGGGTAGAGAAGGTATTAGTAATGGCGCAAGGGAGGGTCTATACTAGTACACGTTGGGACAAAACAATGGTGACAAGGAGGGAAACAACTGGATAGTTCAGAAGTACGTGACATTCAGTGAGTAAAGCTAAAGAAGCCAAGAGTGAAATCAGGTTATCTCTCAGGAATTTTACGGGCAATGGGAGTGAAGGGGGCAAGATACAGAAACTGGGTGAGAGGATGCCGATCAACGCACTAGTTGAGCAGATGTGTGAGGAAGAGAGCGTGGGATTCATAGATTTATGGGGGTACTTTGTTGGGAGAGAAGATATGTACATGAGAGATGGCCTCCATCTAAGTGGAAAGGGGCAGCAGCATTCTCAGAGAATCTGCTGCGATCTGTTGACAGTGGGACAGGTTGCATCTATTTAAACTAAATTCGCAGGGGGGACTCGCAGAGAAGCCTGAAACTGGAGGCATAGATAAAGGCAGCAAAAATAATTCAGCAAAGAACAGTCTGGAAAACTGTTCTGAAGTTGGGTATAAATGTGTTTGTTTAAATGCAAGGAGTATAGTAAACAAAAGAAATGAATTAAACATTATGGTAGAAGATATTGACCCTCACATAATAGGTATAACCGAATCCTGGACCACCACCGATATATCAGATGCCGAATTGGGACTGACAGGATATGTAATGCTTAGGAAAGATAGAATAGGAAGAAAGGGAGGTGGAGTTATTTTATATATTAAAGAATCTATCTAGGCTTATGAAATAAAATTAGAAAGAGAAGCAGATT
>JAHLWY010000636.1:0-56415 GCA_020002185.1 Paraescarpia echinospica | reverse complement strand
ACCCGTCTATTGTGGCGGAATTGTGGTGGTGGTGGTGGGATCTCACGCGATAACCCGTCTATTGTGGCGGAATTGTGGTGGTGGTGGTGGGATCTCACGCGATAACCCGTCTATTGTGGCGGAATTGTGGTGGTGGTGGTGGGATCTCACGCGATAACCCGTCTATTGTGGCGGAATTGTGGTGGTGGTGGTGGGATCTCACGCGATAACCCGTCTATTGTGGCGGAATTGTGGTGGCGGTGGTGGAATCTCACGCGATAACCGTCTATTGTGGTGTATCTCGTCCATAGTCTCGTCTCTTGTCTCGTCGTAGTCTCGTGACATATCTCGGCCATAGTCTCGTGTGGTGTGTCATCCGTAGTCTCGTGACATATATCGGTCATAGTCTCGTCTCTTGTCTCGTCGGTGCTCTCGTGTGATGTGTCATCCGTAGTCTCGTGTGATGTGTCATCCGTAGTCTCGTGTCATCCGTAGTCTCGTGACATATCTCGGTCATAGTCTCATCTCTTGTCTCGTCGGTACTCTCTTGTGACGTGTCATCCGAAGTCTCGTGACATATCTCGACCAGAGTCTCGTGTGATGTGTCATCCGTATTCTCGTGACATATCTCGGTCATAGTCTCGTCTCTTGTCTCGTCGGTCCTCTCGTGTGATGTATCATCCGAAGTCTCGATTGTGGTGTATCTCGTCCATAGTCTCGTCTCTTGTCTCGTCGGTACTCTCGTGTGACGTGTCATCCGAAGTCTCGTGTGGTGTGTCATCCGTAGTCTCGTGACATATATCGGTCATAGTCTCGTCTCTTGTCTCGTCGGTACTCTCGTGTGACGTATCATCCGAAGTATCGTGCCATATCTCGGTCATAGTCTCGTGTGATGTGTCTAGTTGATCTAAGTTCAATTCGTGACACGTGTTGGTCAAAGCTTAGTGTTTCGTTTGTCCAACTAGTTGGTCTAAGTCCAATTCGTGACACGTGTTGGTCAAAGCATAGTGTTTCGTTTGTACAACTAGTTGGTCTGAGTTCAATTTGTGCAGCGTAATCGGTTAAGTTTCTGTTTCGTTTGCACAACTAGTTGGTCTGAGTTCAATTCGTGACACGTGTTGGTCAAAGCATAGTGTTTCGTTTGTATAACTCGTGTCTCGTCGGTACTCTTGTGTGATGTGTCATCCGTAGTCTCGTGTGATCCGAAGTCTCGTGAAATATCTCGGCCATAGTCTCGTGTGATGTGTCATCCGTAGTCTCGTGACATATATCGGTCATAGTCTCGTCTCTTGTCTCGTCGGGACTCTCGTGTGACGTGTCATCCGAAGTCTCGTAACATATCTCGGACATAGTCTCGTGTGATGTGTCTAGTTGATCTAAGTTCAATTCATGACACGTGTTGGTCAAAGCATAGTGTTTCGTTTGTATAACTCGTGTCTCGTCGGTACTCTCGTGTGATGTGTCATCCGTAGTCTCGTGTGATCCGAAGTCTCGTGACATATCTCGGCCATAGTCTCGTGTGACGTGTCATCCGTAGTCTCGTGTGATGTGTCATCCGTAGTCTCGTGACATATCTCGGTCATAGTCTCGTCTCTTGTCTCGTCGGTACTCTCGTGTGATGTGTCATCCGTAGTCTCGTGTGATGTATCATCCGTAATCTCGTGACATATCTCGGTCATAGTCTCGTCTCTTGTCTCGTCGGTACTCTCGTGTGATGTGTCATCCGTAGTCTCGTGATATATCTCAGACATTGTCTCGTCGGTACTCTCGTGTGATGTGTCATCCGTAGTCTCGTGTGATGTGACATCCGTAGTCTCGTGACATATCTCGGTCATAGTCTCGTCTCTTGTCTCGTCGGTACTCTCGTGTGACGTGTCATCCGAAGTCTCGTGCCATATCTCAGTCATAGTCTCGTGTGATGTGTCTAGTTGATCTAAGTTCAATTCGTGACACGTGTTGGTCAAAGCATAGTGTTTCGTTTTCGTGACACGTGTTGGTCAAAGCATAGTGTTTCGTTTGTACAACTAGTTGGTCTGAGTTCAATTTGTGCAGCGTAATCGGTTAAGTTTCTGTTTCGTTTGCGCAACTAGTTGGTCTGAGTTCAATTCGTGTTGGTCTGAGTTCAATTCGTGCCGCATGTTGGTCAAAGCATAGTGTTTCCTTTGTACAACTCGTGTCTATAGATCGATTCGTTCAGTGTATTGGTCAAAGCATAGTGTTTCGTGTGCGTGACTAGTTGATCTGAGTTCAATTTGTGACATGTGTTGGTCAAAGAATAGTGTTTCGTTTGTCCAACTAGTTGGTCTGAGTTCAATTCGTGCAGAGTAATCGGTTAAGTTTCTGTTTCGTTTACGCAACTAGTTGATCCGAGTTCGATTCGTGTCGTGATTTGGTCAAAGCATAGTGTTTCGTTTGCACAACTAGTTGGTCTGAGTTCAATGTTCGATTCGTTCAGCGTGTTGGTCAAAGCATAGTGTTTCGTTTGTGTGACTAGTTGATCTGAGTTCAATTTGTGACATGTGTTGGTCAAAGAATAGTGTTTCGTTTGTCCAACTAGTTGGTCTGAGTTCAATTCGTGCTGTGTAATCGGTTAAGTTTCTGTTTCGTTTACGCAACTAGTTGGTCTGAGTTCAATTTGTGCAGCGTAATCGGTTAAGTTTCTGTTTCGTTTACGCAACTAGTTGGTCTGAGTCCGATTCGTGCCGTGTGTTGGTCAAAGCATAGTGTTTCGTTTGCACCACTAGTTGGTCTGAGTACATTAACATCTCTGTACTGAACTACACAGACATGAGTGGTTAACATATCTGTACTGAACTACACAGACATAAGTGGCTATCATCTCTACTGAACTACACAGACATAAGTGGCTATCCTCAAAAGACACAAGATGAGGTTTGCACAGTTTATTCGTGAACAACACAAACGTATTTACATGTCACGCTCCATAATTGCCAGAACCATATGTTTCATAGTGTTTCGCCACTGTTTCGAAACAGATTCTTGCAACCATGTATTGATTTTACACAACTGTTCGACTGTCACATCGGATAGCTTCACACCTGCGTCTAACAAAACGCTCAAACAGTCTTTCACCATCTAATTGGTCTGAGTTCATGGACGTGATGTGTGATTTGAGGATGCCTTTTCTTGTCGCTGAAACAGTAACGAGATGAGCTTAGTAATGAATGTTCACCTGATATATATAAGAAAAAATATAATATTATGGTCTTTTGAAAATGTTCTAACAAAATAGCATGAATACCATTTGCACACTATGAAAAATTGAAGCTTACTGTTATTTCTTCAAGTTGTTCTTCAAGCTGTTGTTCAAGTTGTTCTTTACGTCGCCGCTGTTTATCTTGCTTCCTTTGACAGCAGCCCTGCTTCACATGAGCGGACCGATTCCCTTTATACTTGAAGGTACTACCACACATACAGCAAGTATAACGAGACAACAGCTTCTGACGCTTCGTCGGAGGTGACGATGTCAGGTTGATGGTTGGGTTGATTGCCGGAGTTGATGACAGAGACGAAATTGGTTTGATCGGCGAACTGGTCGTGAAACTGGTCGTCGGACTGGTCGTTGAACTGGTGGTTGGTTGTTGGTCCGGGTTGATTGTTGGGGTCGAGAGGTCGAGTGGTCCCGTAGCCGGAGAAGGCTGCGCCTTCGGTAGCAAAATCCCTTGTCGGACGTTATCACTAGTCATGTTGTTCATCTTCCAAAATGTAAGATATAATGACCACAAAAAACAGACGCAGGTCTTTTATAACAGTTCGACAGAACATAAAGGTCACGTGGTCGTGCCGAACGAACATTTGTCCACTAGGGGATGATGTTTGTAGTTCGTGGTGTATCCGTCAGGGGGCTCTATTGCACGCAAGCGTGTAAGAGACACGAATATTTGCAGTATGTTGATGATTATATATCCACCAGGTGTTTATGGACGAGAAAAACAAGAGACACGAATATTTGCAGTACTCATATGTGGTTTGCCCACTTGGCCACTAGGGGATGATGTTTGTAGTTCGTGATGTACCCGTCAGGGGGCTCTATTTTCAGTCTCGAACAAAATCCGCTAGGTGGCGCTGCGGGTCAAACTATTTAGTTAACCAACTATCCGCCAGGGGGAGCTATTTTAATTAACCAACTATCCGTCAGAGGGCGCTTTGATATTTTTGGCGGAAAATATTTTAGTTCCGGAAAAATCCGCTAGGTGGCGATATCTAGTTTTGGAGGGAAATATTTTAGTTAACCAACTATCCGTCAGGGGGCGCTATTTTGGTTTTGGCGGGACATAATTAGTTCACCAACTAGCCGCCAGGGGGCGCGATTAAATTTTTTGCGGGAAATAATTAGTTCGCCAACTATCCGCCAGGGGGCGCGATTAATTTTTTGGCGGGAAATAATTAGTTCGCCAACTATCCGCCAGGGGGCACGATTATATTTTCTGCGGGAAATATTTTAGTTCCGGAAAAATCCGCTAGGTGGCGTGCTATTCTAGTTCCGAAAAATTCCGGTAGGGGGCGCCACGTGACCTTGGTCTACATCCGGGTACTTGACTTTGACCTTTGACCTTGACATACATCCGGGTATTTGACCTTGACCTACATCCGGGTACTTTCCTCTTCCTCCGCGACGCGGTCCCCGCTACTTAACCTCCTTTACTACTAACGTGTAGTAGTTGATGGGGAGGCTTCAAACTGGAATTAAGTTTTGAGTTAGGTACCACAGGGATCAGTACTGGAACCTATATTATTCTTAATATATATCAACGATTCGGATGGTATAACAAGCAAGGCGTTGAAATTTGCGGATGATACAAAATTGTTTAGAAGGATTAAACGTGATGAAGATAGACAGCATTGATAAGATGATCTTGACATATTGATAAAATGGTCTTAAAAATGGCAAATGTTGTTCAATTTTGGGAAATGTAAATGCCTCCACACAGGACATGGGAAGGAAAATGTACAATATACAATGGGGGTACTGTACTAAGTACTACTGTAAAAGAAAGGAATTAGATTTAACCATTAGTGCTGATATGAAGATTTCAGAGCAGTGCGGAATTGCAGCTTCAAAGGGAAATCAAATCCTTGGATTAATTAGGCGAAACATAACATATAAGGAAAAAGAGCTAATAACATCGCTGTACAAAACAATAGTTAGACCTCATTTAGAATATTATATTCAAGCGTGCAGGCCATATCGCAGGAAGGACATAGATATGCTAGAAAGATTGCAGAGGAGAGGAGAGTAAAAATTATACAAAAACTGAGGGATCTTAGTTACGAAATACGCCTAAAAATTTGGTTTAACAACACCATAGATCAGGAGATTGAGAGGTGATCAGATAGAAGAGTTTAATATATTGAATGGTTATGAACATATTGATAGAAATATTTTTTTCTCAGTTAAGAAAGAGGAAATAAAGTTACATTAGTAAAGGAGCAGTGTAGATAATATATCAGAAAGTTCTCATTCTCACAAAGGACTGTAAATTATTGGAACAGATTATATCCTGATTGTGTTTGTGCTAGTAGCATGAATATGTTTAAAAATAAAATCGAGACATACCTTAAACGGGCGGGATACACGTAGATAAAAGTATTGGAATCTCGATAAGCCAAAAGGCTTCCTTGTCCACCTGCCATCTAGAGTTTTTTTTTTTTGGGGGGCAATCTTGTTAAATCTTGTTAAAATAAATATGTGTTAGGGATAACCATTTGTTATATGCACCGAAAGGGACCGGGACTAAATGATAACATGGAGAGCATTTATATAAAGTTATCACTGTCTTACCTGACATTCGGAAGCTTCTTTATAAGTAACATGCCACAAATGCTGACAGCTTTTAGATCAAGTGATGAAACATTATTACATTATTTTTATTTAATCTTAGTCATATTCATAAATATTACTCATTCTTGCCTGATTTGCAAATGTCGCATTTTCTATGATGGGACCGCATCCTGTAGGCCTTGACACTTTGTTGATGAGCACAGTAGTTGCACCTAGCCAAACCTTTCCCAGCAATTTCAACACGTGTGAATGAAGTGCTCCCATACTGTATCTTTAGTTCTACCTCCTAAAAACATGTTAACCTAAACTGTGTAATGCAGTAACATTAACTGTTCTGCCTTAGTAATGCACTACTGAATCAGTGAACAAGAAGTTACTGAAATAGGTGACTCTGTCAGACCTGGTGGCTGTTAGTGAAGCCATTTATTATAATGTTATCTTCTAATATGTGGGAACAGCAAGACAGACTGGACTGCCTGAAGTAAGAAGCCATAAGTGACACGTTATACCCATTTATTATAAAGAACTATTCTACCAGCACTAAAATAACTACAACAAGTGACCATCTTAGTATATAGATTGCCCATATTTGCCTGAAATAAGAAGAAGTCTTATTTATTATGTGCTGTTGACTTATAATATCAATAGCACTAGCTTATAATGATTCATAAGAATTTATTAGTTAGATGCACTTTCTTCCGGAAGAAACTGGAAGAAACTATTTCTTCCGGGACGGAAGAAACTGAAAAAAACGCGGAAAAAACCTTGTCTGTTATATTGAAAACTCAGTGACGGGGGCGGCTTTGTGCATGTTGAAAATAAAACTTATATTTAACAACGGATTCTAGTTAATGATGAATTTCCTTTATGAATTCATTATATTAGTGAAGCTGTCCTGGTCTCGCCAACGTGGCATTATTTTGAACTTATATTTAACAACGGATTCTATTTAATGATGCCTTTTACTTATGAAATCATTACCCTAGTGAAGCTGTCTCGTCTCGCCAAAGTGGCATTATATTGTACTAAACGCTCAGATGCACATGGCTAATTATTTATGAACATAAATAACTACACTGATTTGCAAAATAATAAGAACCGGAAATTGTATCATGCCTGAACCAGAATGTCTAAAAGTTTGCTTTGTACGGCGTGGACATCGATGTATAGCTCGTTGGCAAATCGACAACGGAATCGTGACTGCGCACGTAGATGATTTAAATTAAAGGTGACAGCTAAACGAGCCCAAACCAGTCAATGTATTAATATATCTTTATTAAATCCAAAGATAGAGTATATTTGTTTAATAACACCTGCAATTTGTCAGACCATTTGACCAATATGTTTTTATCATCTTTTAGATAGAGTTTATTTTCATCATGTTTACCCGATCTGAACACATGTGTGTCATCCACAGATACAGTATCATAATACCTCGCATCTGGCGGTACCCATCAACTAGCTGGAGAGTGCACATTTTTAGCACACCAATGACCTCTACTGGGGCAAACACATCCGAAACTCCAAAACACTGATTCAAAAACAAATAGAACAAGCTTCTTAGTGTATAGAAATATCAGAAGTTGCCCATAGTCAATCCTGACCACCAGTTATAAGGGTCTCACCCGCCCTGTCATGGAATGCGCCGCCAGTGTCTGGGATCCACATCAACTGTATCTTTCAAGCTGCCAGGAATGTGTCCAGCGACTATCAGAACATCGCATCTTAAGGCAAACGAGCAGTGCCACAGCCCTTGTTACCTTGTTAGTTTAGACTCCAAACTTGACGCATCATCAACAAGGCCATCATGATGTACAACACAATGGGTGGTCGTGCTGACATCAACCATAGGGGAAATAACATCAGTCCGTCCACCCGACTCATCCGAGTACGGCCTTCCAAAACTCCTCATCTCTAACTCCAAAACTGCAAAATTGTATCTGCATTTCTTATTTTTCTGTTCCGTCGGCCTCTGGAATTCCATACCACTAGAAGACCCCTTACATACTCCCCATTCGCCACAGTTTTTATCCTTTTATTATGTTTTGTGTTGTTTGTCAGCCAGCAAACACCTTCCAGTGTGGAATATTGCCCAGTGTTGGGCTTACCGTAGTATTCTAGATGAAGTGAGTTAAAACTGATAACAGAAATCCATAAGGTCGCAAAGAACCTGTATGATTATCTACTTCCGCAAGTTTGCCGCGCATGCCCAGTAGGAGCTCGCCCTGTTAATTCAGCCATTTTTTAAAACAAATGTGTTTCTAACATATTCATAAAGGTCGCTGGCTTACTTGATAACTACGTGCCGTATGGCGTTTATGAACAATGTTTATTTGGCACCGTGGTTCAAAGTCATTGTCTTGTAGATAATATTTATCTCAATGTGTTGATGAAGTTATGTTTTTCGATGGTTGTGAGGAAGCAGTTTTCGACGAACCTGAAAATAGCCACGTATATGACACCCTTGTCTTGCAGAATACGTTTTATTTTATTAGTTATTTATTTATTTTATTGTATGCAATATTGATAATAGCAAATAGACTGTTTTCATCCTACTAGATCTATCAGCTACTTTTGATACAATAGATCACGACATTCTTTTATATCGCCTCTTCAGATCGATACCAAATCATTAACATGTATGGCTCACTATCCTGTCCAGAACATCTTCCATTTGGTGTCCCACAAGGTTCTGTCATTGGCCCTGTTCTGTTTAGCTTATACACTACATCGCTTAGTCGAGTCATAGCTAATTATAATATAAATCATCACTTGTATGCTGACGACACACAGGTGTATATATCACTTTCACCAACTGTCACACAGACATCTCTATCAACTTTAAATGACTGTCTCACTGACAGCTTGCTGTGGATGGAAACAAGTACATTGAAGCTTAATCCAGATAAAACTAATAATTATTATTGGCACAAAACAACAACGAAACAAGGTTGTGAACTACTTTCCAGTTAAAATGCTTGGAAATGGTACATCACCAAGAGATACTGTTCGTAATCTAGGTGTTATCTTTAACAGTGATTTTAGCTTTCACCAGAACATTTCTCAAGTATGTAAATCCTGTTTCTACGATATATATGTGATTTCTGCCGAATTCGGCGTCATTTGTCTTTACCTACTGTCAAAACAATATCAGTATCTCCATTTGGCAGTAGCCTTGACTACTGCAACTCACTTCTTAACGATATTGCTAAAAAAGTGACTCAGCTAAACTCCAACGTGTACAGAATTGTTTAGCACGTTTAGTACTAAAAGCACCTCGTTCCTCACCATCTATGCTCCTACTTAGACAGTTGCATTGGCTTCCAGTTACATATCGAATACAATTCAAATTAGCCACTACAACAAATCTTATCCTTTCTACGCAACACCCGTCCTATTTGTTTAGTCTCCTTCTTTTTTCCGATATCCCCAGGAATATATGTATAAAAAGTACAATTTGTTTTTAAATATTGATTGTAGAAATACAATAAAACATATACAAATCAAATATATATATATATATATATATATATACATATATATACATATATATACTACGCATGATACATAAGTATGTAATTCGGTAATTTTCTGGAAAAAATTATATATTTGATAACATAATGTATATATCAGATGGGGTCGGTGACTCCTATTAAGACAACATGTCGCTATCACAAGAGCCACCCCATTACGTAAAAATAACATAGGTTCTTTTAATCAATAATAATGTCCATCTCAAACGTGTGTGTGTGCGTGTGTGTGTGTGCGTGCGTGCGTGCGTGCGTGCGTGCGTGTGCGTGTGCGTGCGTGCGTGCGTTCGTGCATGCAAGTGTATTATTTTTTTTTTATATTTATTATGTGTTTGGTGACGTGTGTAACAGTTTGATAGTGTGCAGCTATAATCGTATTTTTGTAAAAACTATTTTTTACATATATTGAAAACCCTGGCATAGTGTGGGTGTATATTTTATCTTTAATTAAATCAGGCGTGTTATTTATAGCGTGTAACAAGTTATATTTCAAACATTTCATTGCAAAGTCATGCTTAAGTATATATATTTTGTATATTCCGAGTGTCATAGTTGTGTATGTTATCTTTTAGAACAGTTTGCCATTTTAATATATAATCCGGTAGATTTTTGTGAATACATCTGAAGTAAAATGTTATTCTTGTAGCTTTAAGATGTATTAAACTTTTAACAGGTTCTGTTTTTAAGACTACTGTTACTGGATATTGAAATGCTTTTCGCAGGCACGATTTTACTATGAAAAAATTTTGCTTGCTTTTTTTCCATGCATAGTCTCATAAATCAGCTAGTTATCAATTAAAAAAGCTACTGCCATTACATCTACGGAGTACTACTTGCAAAATACACACCTACACATACTACATAACTACCCCGTAGATGTTCATGTATAATATGACTACATAAATGTAACACACTGGACTGTCACTTTGCTATATATTTGAACTCATAGTATAATCGCGTCGATGTTCATGTTTAGTCTAATTTCATTAATGTAATACAAAATGGACAGAAACTTTGTCAAGCACATACTTATATTTTACTTGGGTTGATGTTCACATTTGATTGGGCTATACGATTGTAAACAATTTACAAATATATAGTTAAGCGTCTATATAATAGTATACATGTTTAATCGGGTCGATGTTCTTGTGTGGTATGATGACTTGAATGCAGTGTAGTGGACAGTAACTTACTATGTGCCTAACCACATGTTTTCTCGTGGTTAATGTTCACGTGTGGTCTGATTACATACCATAACTTTGCTACGCTCGAAAATGCATGTTTACATGGGTTGATGTTTGTGTATATTCTGGTTACTTTAATGTAACAAAATGGACCATGACTTTGCTACGCTCCTGAATAATATATGTATACTCGGGTCGATTTGTGAATATTTTATTTACTAATGTTAGCTAAACACAATGTATTCGTACTTGACGTTTAACAAAAATTACGTAAATTCGGCTACTTTTTCGCAACTCTCCGCTTGTTTTCCAAGAATTCATGCATACATAAACGCATGCTCGCATACATATTATACATACATGCACACACACATACACACATACACACATACACACATACACACATACATACACACATACACACATACTCACATACATGCATCGTGTATGATGCATGCATACATACATACTTGTATACACACGTACTACATACGTAAACACTTACATACAAACAAACGTACGTGCATACACCGTACGTGTATACGTACATAAACACACATACGTACTTAGTTTGCATGCATACAAACAAGCGCTAGTTCGACTGTAATACACTCACTCACTCACTCACACAACCCTAACTCAACTCAATCTGCCGCCACCAGTGCCTATCTCATGTTTCTGAGGATGTGTTTGAGCGGCAATTCAGTCCATTCTGTAATGTTCTTTCTTGGTCTTCCCTCCCCCCTACCGCGGTGCCCTGGAGTATTTTTTTGGCGGTGTGTCGTGGCTTGTGGTGTGTCCTTGCCATTGCGGCTTTGTTTTATCACAATAATATAAAGCTTATGTTTTCTATCGGTATCTTTCACGGATCAAAAGGATGAATTGTTTAGAAGTAACTATACGAAAGATCGAGAACAAAATGTGTACGTGGTACAAAGCATTTGTCTTGCTGAATATATTTATATCAATGTGTTTATGATGTTGTTTTCAGATGGTAGTGAGGATGCGGAGGGATGCGTCCAGCCTTCAACAGCTTCTGCCCCACCCGAGTACAACCAGTTATATGACATCACTCAGCCAACCACCGGTAGTATTTTATTTTATTTTGAATCACTGCGTGTTTAACGATGAAACCCTCGAAACTGTGGAGAACGTCTATCATACACAGACGCCACCATGTATAAAAAATCACACTTGACAAGGTATTGAACACATCATTAGGCAATGCTGCAACATTACATAAACAACTTTCACAAAGAATATACGAACTCTCCAACAACGGTCTGACAGTGCAAGTAACATCTGAAGTGTATCGTGCATGTGTTCTTAATATTATATTGTGCGATGCAGACAGCTGGACAACTTACACGGACGTTCAATTTGAGACAATAAACGACAAAACATTCACCACGACCCGGATATTTTAATATAACTCAACCAAACGGGAGTGATCGTTTACGAACAGCATGGCACTGTTATTCCCAATTATTTTTTTTCCGGACAAACATTTAACTTTATACATTGTCTTAAAAGGTGGCATGTTACTGTGAGTTAAGCTGTGGCGTTGTGCTGCCACCGCATACACTGTCTCGTGTCTATACGTAATCTATATGTATTGATAGTTGTGTGTGTGTGGAGACCTAATTTGTATATTGCACGTGAACTGTTAGCCGGTGTGCTTATGTGTTGACACTTAGGCTGGTTTATTAAGGTCAATTTTTGACCGAATCGTTAATTACAGGATAAAAACGTATACATTATGATATTTGTTATATCAGACTCATGCACACATGAACGCACACACGAACAAACGTATGCATGTACGCGCAGCTATGGGTTGAGTTTATTAGGGGTGACTATCGAGGACAGTTCTAAACTATCACCGATTGTATCGGATATGTGTAATTTTTATTGATTACTGTTGCGATTACGGTATGCGATACCATCACGATAGTACCACGAAATCTTATGTTTTTTATCGCCATATTTCACGGATCATAAGGATGGATTGTCTTGAAGTAATTATACGAAAGATCGAGAACAAAATGTGTACGTGGTACAAAACATTTGTTTTGCTGAATACATTTATTTCAATGTGTTTATGATGTTGTTTTCAGATGGTAGTGAGGATGTGCAGGGAGGCGTCCAACCTTCAACAGCTTCCGCCCCACCCCAGTACAACGAGTTATATGGCATCACTCAGTCAACCACCGGTACTATTTTATTTTATTTTGAAACACTGCCTGTTTAATGATAAAGCCCTCGAAACTGTGGAGAATCTCTATCACACATAGGCGCCACCATGTATAAAAATCATACTTGACAAGGCATTGAACATTATCATTAGGCAATGCTGCAATATTATTTAAACAACTTTCACAAAGAGTACGAACTCTCCAACAACGGACTGACAGTGCAAGCAACATCTGAAGTGTATCGTGCATGTGTTCTTACTATTGTATTGTGCGATGCAGACAGCTGTACAACTTACACGGAAGTTCCATTTGAGACATTAATCGTCACAACATTCACCAAATATCATGCGTTCTGGCCTGAATCCTCTCTTCACAATCAAGAGTATCGACCTGAATAACGCCTTTTTGTATACTTCGAAACGCAAGAACTAGCCTGCAAGTTAAACCTGCAATCAGCAATTAAAAAATACGACACGAGTGTCTTAATATAACTCAACCAAATGGGAGTGATCGTTTACGAACCGCATGCCACTGTTATTCCCGATTGTTTGTTTCGCTTGTTTTTTCCCGGGCGAGCATTGAACTTTATGCATTGTCTTAAAAGGTGGCATGTTACTGTGAGTTAAACTGTGGCGTTGTGCTGCCACCGTAAACATTGTCTCATGTATATACGTAATTTATATGTAGTTATACTTGTGTGTGAGTGGAGACCTTTGTTTTATATTATACGTGAACTGTTAGACGGTGCGCTGATGTGTTGTTACTTAAGCTGGTTTGTTAAGGTCATTTTTGGCCAAATCATTAATTACCGGATACAAACATGACAATTTGACTACAGTATGTATGTCACATTTCACGGCGAATCCGATTAGAGGTTTTTTTTATTTTTTAGTACTCAAACAAATTGTACATTATGATATTTGTTGTATCAGACGCACGCACAAATGAACGCACAAATGAACGCACACACGAACAAAGCGCAGCTGTGGGTTTACTTTATTAGGGGTGAGTATCGAGGATAATTCTAAATTATCACCGATAGTATCGCGATACTGTTGCGATTGCGGTATGCGATACCATCACGATAGTATCATTAAAGCTTATATTTTGTATCGGCATCTGTCACGGTTCATAAGGATGAACTGTTTTGAAGTAATTATGAGAAAGATCGAGAACAAAATGTGTACGTGGTACAAAGCATTTGTCTTGCTGAATACATTGATTTCAATGTGTTTATGATGTTGTTTTCAGATGGGAGTGAGGATGCGGAGGGAGGCGTCCAACCTTCAGCTTCTGCCCCACCCGAGTACAACCAGTTATATGGCATCACTCAGCCAACCACCGGTAGCATTTAATTTTATTTTGAATTAAGTTTGATGATGAAACCCTCGAAACTGTGAGAACATCTGTCATACATAGGCGCCAACATTTATTAATTTGCACATTGGTGAATTAGTTAACTCATATTTAGGCTCAGTTTCCTTAATTCGGTTTATTTGCAGGAACATTGGAAATAGCCGAGCTGATGGAAATATAAAATTGAAGAGCTCTACTCAACAGTGCCATTAATTGAACAATGGGTTACCTAACATAAGATCATGCTTGACTTTGTTCTGCCCCATTCTATACTGTGCGACATGTACTGGGAAGTTGTACATCACTTCGTGTTTTAAATGGACGTGTGCATCTAATAGTTTATTTATTTATTTATTATTATGTGCACTTTCGCGTGGCAGACGTGGTGTAGTTCGCGTCTGTTTCGCTTGTGCCATTCCGCACGAAATGTACCATCACAGTTCCTTTGTAGAAGTGGAATAAATAGATGTATAAATAAATTAAAATATTTAAATGAATTGATACATGTATAATTAAAATGTCCATATGATAAAAATAATATATATATATATATATATATATAAAATAATCGTTAAAAAGTCAGTAGAAATTGAACTAAAAAGTAATAAAAATGTAAATAAATAATTTAAAAAGGTCAATTCCATAGATTCATATGATGCTTTCTTATTTTGAAATGACCAGCCCCAATTGTCGCCACTGTTCACGGTCGAGTGCGCGCAGAGCGTCGACATCGGCTCGGCAACGTAGCGTACGCCCTATGCGTCGCAGGTCCGCGCTCAGCGCTGTCGGCAGAGTCGTTCGCGGTCGACCCATATATGTCGTGACACCTGTATCCACGGCGAAATAGTTGTCGATCGCTTGCTGAGCGAGTGCATCGGGTGGCATACGGAGCATGTGCCCGAATAGACTCCATCTTGCAGATATGACAGCTTCGCTGATGGGACGGCATCGGCAACGGTGGTACAGTGCCTCGTTGGAAATGCGATGTGGCCAACATATGCCGATGATCTGGCGTAGACGACGACGGTGGTACGCATACAGATGATCTAGTTCTGATTTAGTGAGTCCCCATGTGCCCATGTTGTACATCAGCACGGGCACAACGAAGGATGCGTATAGCCGTAGTCGCAGCTGTAGAGAGATTTGTGATCGCCTAAACCACAGTGTCCACAGCTTGCGGAAGGCGACGTTGGCCAGCTGCTTTCGGCGAGCGACTTCTTCGGCTTCACCGAGGAGCGATCCAAGCTTGCGTGTCATACGCCACTCTTCCTGAATGCGGTGTGTCGGCTGATACTTGTTCGTTCTGTTTTCGACGCGTTGGTCGTCAGATACCACTCCGCCAAGTAAGCTGGCGCGATACGCTCGATCTCGTCGAGGAACGAACGAGAAGAGCTGACGAAGTCCGTGTCGTCAGCGTACTCGACGTCCAGCGGTAGGGTGGCATCGGCTGGTGGACGTTTCGGGAGGCGCGTCCAGCGGTAGGGTGGCATCAACTGGTGGACGTGTCGGGGGGCGCGAACGAAGGTCACGAAGTGCCGCTTCGAGGTACACAATGAATAACATCGGGCTGAGGCTGTCGCCTTGCGGCGTCCCGATGGATGTGGCGAATGAAGTCGTCAACTTTCGGCGCGATCCCCGATAGAACGATGAGAGACAGTGTCTTTCGGAGTACTGATAGTAAGACTATCGGACGCACACTCGTTAGTGGACCTATTGGTTTGCCCGGCTTCTGTATTAATACGAGCACACCTTTGCCTAGGTCGTGCGGTTCGTGTTTTTCCAGCGCATCGTTGAAAATGCTGGCAATCGTGTCTGCTAGCAGGCCACACGTGCATTTGAACAATTCGGCCGGTATGCCGTCTTGCCCGCAAGCTCGGCCGCTGTTCAATTTCCCGATCGCTCGCTTGACTTCTTCTGTTGTTTTTGGGTCTGCCAGTCGCGATGGTCTTCCGATGAAGGCAGGCAGTTCTTCTACAGCTTCGTCGCTGAACTGGCGACTGAAGTGTTCGGTGACCCTCGCTTTTTAGCTTTGCGTATCAAAATGCATAGCAGTGTTATCAATTATACAAGGTATTAACTGACACAGTAGTGAAGAAGATGTATCGCTTTGTTCTTCCACATTAATTCAGTGTGGCTTTTGCTGGGAATATGTACATTAATACAAGTTTTAAAAGGATTTGTGCAATCGATCGATTTGTGCATCCAAATGCACAACATCCCGTCATCATATTACAAAATAGGAGTACATAATAAAATTTATGCTTTCTTATGCTCAGCATGTTTGGATTTTGTTCTACAGGATATTCTTCAAAATTTTTTAAAACAAGTTTGTGTTAAGTGAACTATATCGGGAGTAATGTAGTAAAAGGTGTCGACAAAGTTGCTTTTAAATAATTTTGAAAATTCATAAAATATATATGTTCCACCACATTAAACATGTTTTACGGACCTTTTGAATTAAATACACCAATGATGACTGAAAACAGTGTTTTAAAATATGCGTTATTTTTAACGTTTTGTAATTTAATAACTTTATTTCCATCATACAATGGTCATTTTATTTGTCATCGAAACGGGAGATCGACAGAAACAAATTCAAAATCTTTTACTCTAAATGATGGGCAGAACAAACAATTATTGCACTCCCAGTACAAAATAACTGTTATTGCACTCCCAGTACAAAATAACTGTTATTGCACTCCCAGTAAAAATAACTGTTATTGCACTTCCAGTACAGTAAAATATGTTGTTACACTGATGCAATATATTTTAATATTTTGTTGACAATAATGTTATTATGCTCTTTATAGACCTACATTTTTCAAACTAAAATTAAAATTTATGTAGATAGGAAAGTACATAAACACCGATGCTATTTTAACATTGTTCATTACTTTGTGTGATGTTTAATGTTGTATTTATAATGCTTTTGGAAATAGCAGCTGGATTTATGGTGCAAACAAAATGGTTTCATTATTGAATGTTTCTCGGCTTTAGTAAGTTATTGTTATCTAAACGTTTCATTAAAACTAAACATTAAAATGTATAGCCAAATGTACTTAGTGAAACAGGAGCATGGTAGTACCGTAGGTAAGATTTCGTATGTTTTTATAAATCAACAAAAGCAATGCCAACCATTCAATATGTCATCAATGACAATGTCATACGACGGGTTCGTGCGTGGAGAGCAGGTGTTTTATCTTTGAAGTCAATCCGTCTGTCATGAACTGTCGCTTTGTGCATTCTCCGGTTATTCCATATATTGTCCTTCTTTTCTTTGCTGACATTAACAGCTGCTGGTCCAAGTTTCTTTTTGATAATTGTATCGATCAAGACTCATTCGCATGGCGGTGACTAATACAAATACACACATGTTGATGTGGTTTTTCTAGCATCTATTAACTCGGCGTAGCTAATCGAAGTCTGACGGACAGTCCCGAATATTCATGAGCATGCTTTATACAGATCGTGAAGGTGGGGCCAAAGTAAAAACTGTGCGTACGCGCAGTTATTTTTTCGATATATTGTCAGGGTCATTAGTGATCAATAAAACATAATTTTAATTAAATAAAGGGATAGAGTTACATGAAATATTCATACTAACGGGAATTTTTTAATAATTGCGTACAATACATTCTCAAAGAATCACTTCAAACGTAAAAAATTTCGCCGAAAATCATGCGATCTGACAAAAACCTATCCTTCACCGTGAGGAGCACCGGAAGGGACAACACTTTTGTACACATAATCCAGTCAAGCAAAGATGACACAAACTGAATAATTTGTATCAAAGCTGAATTGCCTCAGCACAGGTTATTAGCTCTTACCTGGAAAATATAAAACATTTATTTAAATGTCCGACCTATTTTAATATAACTCATCCGAACGGGAGTGCTCGTTTACGAACCGCATACCACTGTTATTTTCGCTTGTTTTTTTACCCGGAGGGGCATTAAACTTGATGCATTGTCTTAAAAGGTGGCATATTATTGAGTTAAGCTGTGGCGTTGTGCTGCCACCAACTACATTGTCTCGTGTCTGTACGTAATCTATATGTACTTATACTTGCGTGTGAGTGGAGACCTTAGTTTTATATTGCACGTGAACGGTTAGACGGTGCGCTGATGTGTTGACACTTAGGCTGGTTTGTTAAGGTAAATTTTTGGCCGAATCGTTAATTACCGGATAAAAACATGACAATTTGACCACAATATGAATGTAACATTTCACGGCGAGTCCCTTTATAGATGCCATTCGTCATAGTATGTATCCTGGAATTTTAGTACTTAAACAAATTGTACAGTATGTTATTTGTTGTATCAGACACAAACACACATGTACAAACGTATGCATGTTCGCGCAGTTGTGGGTTAAGTTTATTAGGGGTGACTATCGAGGATAGTTTTAAACTATCACCGATAGTATCGCGATAGCTGTGATTTTTATTGATTACTGTTGCGATTGCAATATGCGATACCATCACGATAGCATCACAAAAACTTATGTTTTCTATCGGCATCTTTCACGGTCATAAGGATGAATTGTTTTGAAGTAATTATACGAAAGATCGAGAACAAAATGTGTACATGGTACAAAGGATTTGTCTTGCTGAATACATTTATTTCAATGTATTTATGATGTTGTTTTCAGATGGTAGTGAGGATGCAGAGGGAGGCGTCCAGCCTTCAACAGCTTCTGTTCCACCCGAGTACAGCCAGTTATATGATACCAGTCATCCAACCACCGGTAGTATTAAATTGTATTTTCAATCACTGTGTGTTTAACGAGGAAGCCCTCGAAACTGTGGCAAACGCCATCATACATAGGCGCCACCATGTATAAAAATCACATTTAATAAGGCGCTGAACAAATCATTAGGCAAAGCTGCAACATTATTTAAACAACTTTCACAAAGAGAACGAACTCTCCAACAACGGTCTGACAGTGCAAGCAACATCTGAAGTGTATCGTGCATGTGTTCTTAGTATTTTATTGTGCGATGCAGACAGCTGGAAAACTTACCATGAATAGGAATAGAAACAAAACAATTGTCATTTTCGTGCCTGCATGCAAGTGTTTATTAGCGTGAAACATTCAAAATGTGTTGCAGCACGTCAATTGCAAACAAAGCCTGGCACGTTAATTTACACATTTGGCAAGTTTAAAAAATTACAAATTTACTTAGACATATCGGAACAGTTTCGTTCACGAAGATATTCAGTAAATTACGTCAAAGCGATAATATGGCTCTGCGCATAGGGGATAGAATTACATGAAATCGATTTAGATGGACCCCCAACATGCCGAGGAAGTTAATATGTTAGCATATTTCTGAAGTTTCACCATGCGCGTGTATTAAGCCCCCCGTCACACACAGAGACGTTCCAATGTGATTTTAATATTAAAGTTCGTCCAAAATCAGGCGATCCTACATGAAACTATCCTTGACTGTTAGGAACCCCGGTCTGGACATTGCCTTTTGTACACAGAATCCAGTCAAGCAAAAACGACACAAACTGAATAATTCGTGTCAAAGCTGAATTGCCCCAGCCCAGGTTGTTAGCAATTACCTCGAAAAAGTAAAACGTTTATCTAAATGTCCGACCGTTTATTGGACGTACCATTAATAATAATAAGATAACTTCTATTGCGCCTAAATCCTTCGAAACCAAGCTCAGAGGGTCATCAAGACAACAGGATTGGTCAATCTCAAAAGTTGTAAATATATGGGTCAAGACGCTAGGGAGCTATGGTGGATAAGCAAGCATGTACGACGGGATTTTGTAATATTTTCAACTGATCTAACACTAACAGGGAGCATGTTAGTGTTGACTCTAGGAACAAAAAGTAGGTCAGAATTAGATGATCGAAGCGGGATAGGTTTTCTTAGTGGAGTAAGCAATGAATGCAAATAAGATAGTTGCTTATTGGACAGTGCCTGTATTAGGGAAATACTCTCGCCATAACAGCGATAATCGCAGTATGTGCTGAATCGAATATAATCTTGGATTCGTTCGGTTTGTGTATATATATACTTTTTGTAACCCAAGAAGCATCGCGTGGCTAATAATCTAATATCACTGCTCTAAAAACTGTCCGAATGCACAACGGAAGTAATGAGTAGTGCCAAGAACAAGAAACCGCCTACAAAAGAAATCAGCACTTATTGATTAAAATGCCATAATACCAGTGTCCTAGTGTGACTCGGCGGAACGGGAGTGATCGATCACGAGCCGCACATTACTGTTATTCCAGTTCGTTTTCTCCAGACGCGCCTAGAATTTAAAGCGTTGTCCAGAAAGGCGGGCATGAAATAATTAGACGGATAATCAGAAGTTTGAAAAACGTACGTTGCCTCACGCAGACTACGGCGATCACAGAGGAATTGTTCAGCTGAAACAAACATAACCCTAAAAAGCGCAAATAAAATGTTTGACGATTTTAACAAATTCAATGTTGTAGACTATGTTTTTGCTCTGCAATCGGATGTAACCCCGTTACATGTGCGGTACTTATATGGAAATGTTATATGTCTTATTTATTTATGGCCACATTTGGTTTGACATAGGCCCAACTAGATCTGGTTCATTGTGTTAGCGGCAGTTTCCACAATTTGATGTAGAGTTCTAATGAGGGTTATTAAATATAATGATGACGGGATTGACGGGGAAAATGTGTTACCCTGGCTGCGGATTAGAATAAGGGTATATTGTATTTGGATGTTACAAATGTTACCAAGAACGGAGTGGAAAACTTCCAGTCATCAACATTTTCCAGTCAATGTTACAACAACAACAAAGTGTATGACGTCAGTCAGCCAGACACCGGTAGAAGGTTTCTTTAAACTGAATTTGCTCCCAACAAAGTACAAATATACATATATATATATATATATATATATATATATATACACACACACACACCTGTATATATGATTTAAGTGTTTTAGTAATTATTAATTTTTTTTTGTACAAAACTGTCCTCTAATTGTACATAACTATTGCTGTGTGTGGGTCTGTGTGTGGTGCATGATGAGGTGTTGTGTATCTTTGTGTATATCTATGCAATGCTGTGTTTTTAGATGTTGTTGGAGGTGCAAGCGTAAACGTCGAACCAGCGACAGTTTCTGGTCAATGAGAGAGTAACAGCGCCGACGAGAAAACTGATACTGCGATGTAGAACTGCCCCAAATAGTAACACACACGGAAAAAACAGACATAGTAAAATTGTGTACTGAGTCTCCAAACACCTACTTTGACGCGTACACAGAGACATAGATGTATTAAACGCGTGCGCAGTGATGGTAACAAACATGAGTCGTTGATCCAGCGGTTAAATACTGAACATAAAACGAATGTTATCATAATGCAATATTCAATACATAATAATTATCCCACCCCCAGGTAAAAATCTGTCACTTTGTTCAAGTTGTCTCCACATTTCGCAATCTACAATTAAATGCAAATTCTTATATATTGCGCAGTATCCACTCACTTCACTCCCTGAAAGATCTGTTCAATCGAAAACCATAACAACGTCTATGGAAATAATTCAGACACGCTGCAATTAATGCGCGAAATTCGGTCGTACACAAATATCCGTCACTGTTAACAGCACGGTATTCGTTTGTACAAGTGAGTGAATTGGAGCACGTTGGAGTGAACGAACTGGAGAAAGGTTCGAAACGTCTGCAAGAGGAATCAATCCCGGCATCTCTCAAGTTAGCGTCCGGTGCTCAAACTATTACGACAATCCGGTCCAGCTCACGTACAAATGTTAACGAAATGTATTTAATGTGATAACCTCTCCAAACTGTGGACAATTGAGTATCCAACTAATAAGCGTGCACAAAAATACATTCAAAGGCTGAACTAATGCATTTATCCAGATTCTCGACATTGACAACATATTAGTTCCTAAACTATTGCTCGAAACAGCATTTTTGTTGCAATTAGAAGTGAGCGTATTGTATGGATGTTCAGCTAATAAACATAGAAACATAGATGTGACAACGTTTTAAGTATGCAACCACATATGAGTTATTATTGGTTACGTATAACTATTATAATTGCAACAATTATTAACGAATTACACGATCGCACTCTAGTTTATTACATAATATTTTATTTTACGTTAGTGTAATCTATTTTATAATACTTATTATTAGCGGTGCTTCTGAGTGTTTTAGTTGTCGTATATGCAGAATAATTCAACATTGCAATTACGTTGCGGTATATTGCATGTAACATTTCTTTACACAAACAGTGTATTAAATATTGATAATGATACCTGTGTTTTGTTTCTTTTCGATTACCCAATAATAAGCAACACAACCGTGTAAGCAACCTTCTTTCTTCGTCATTCACATGCGGTCACGGGGTGAAGAATGCGACCTTCATGCAAACCCCACGCAGAACAGAATGTATATTAATGAGTTTTCAATCTACGGAAACACGTATGCTGGATCCGTCATAAGCAGTCTTGTTTATGGCATGGCCTTCTTTTTGGTATGCATTAATGTTCAGTTATTGATCATTAACTTCAAAGGATAGTAGTTATAGTCAAAGCCAGTCATCAAACGAATCCTCTGTTTCCTTTTCCTCCATCTCGGTCCTTTGCGGGATCTGGCTTACGTCGTTCGGTGCGTTCTGTTCTCTGTATGACACTGTGTGAGCACCGCACATACTGTGGTGAATTCCACACATTCCTATGGCAACCCAATACGCGTAGAAACATGCGTGTTTTACTACGCCCGTTATCAAACTGTAACGTAAGCAATACCTTGATGTGTATTTTTTTATTTGTAATAATTGATTGTTTGTCCATAAAAATACAATTTCGTATAAAGCGAAACTTACTCAAAAGGCCCATTGCACCCTCGATGTATGATTAAGGACCAATTATTTCGTGCAAACATAGTATGTTGAGCTTGCTGTGTGGAATAAATGTAAATAAAATGTAAGTTCTTATTAAAATGTAAGTTCGCATTATCCAGTCATTACACTTCACTTCCTGGGAAGCATTCAACAACGCTGCAATTAATGCGCGAAGACTATTCATACAAAATATCCACCACTGTCTAAAGTCATGCACTCATTCGTAATGCTGAGTGAACTGGATCGACGTAAAGTGAAAGAACTTGCCGAAGGTTCGACGCGGCAGCACATGATTCGACCCCGGGTTCTCTTGAGCGCTTTACACAGTATCCCTTGGCACATTTATTGAATCGTACACCATACCTACTTCTCTGGAAAGCATTCAGCCACGCTGTAATTACTCTACGTGAAGACTTTTCATAAACACATATCAATCATTTTATATAACCATGTACCCTTTCACACATCTGAGTGAACTGGAGCGATGTGGAGTGAGCGAAAATGTCTATGTTTCAAACGGCAGCTAGAGGTTTCTAACGAGAATTATTTCGACTAAGAATCAAGTGTTCTAACCACTACGAAACTGCGCCTCACTGTGTGTTGTTATCGAGTTCTGTAGTAGACTGTCTAGCGTGAAATTGTCATCGATTTAAAAACTTAAAAGTTGGAAGATAATACCTGCATAGGCCTACCAGGAAGCAATCAGAATGTTAACAAAGTACTTATTTAGGATTCACCATAACATGCAATGTTAGCCATTTAGGCACCATTGCTTACGTATGTTGTTAAGACTAAAATGAAATGTTAGGCATTGTCACCGCTGATAATGTATACCTACAATTGTATTGGTGGTTATTAGAATTCATACTTATTTTGCCTAGCTCTTCTTCTTCATCATTCGTTACACATCGCGGTCAATAAACCTTAAATAACGGACCTAGTCATAGGCGGGTCCATGGGAGCACGGAGAGCACGTAGCCCCGCTAGACCTTATGGTTTCGGCGTGTCCGTATACCTTTTTAATGCACCCACGCGGCCGTATCCCTCTAGACCATTTGAAATGTGCCTCCATTCATGTTATAATATTCAGCTGAAACGGCGTCGCGACGGCAAACAAATTTCAACAGCCCTCTCTTCCGATATAACTATTACATTCGAGAGAGCGGACTGAAGTGACGGCGGCGACAAAATTTTCGACCAATTGTTTCGGCGGCCAGTGGAGGTCTTTGTGCCCCCCTCCCCTAAACTTGATATGTGAATCCGCCCCTGCTACTTGTGTAGTTATATGGAGGTTCGGAGGAACGGTGCGAAAGCGTCGCCGACGGTGCCCGGTTCCACAATGTCCGTGTATACGTACGTGGTGTCGAGTCCC
Source organism: Paraescarpia echinospica (assembly GCA_020002185.1). Classification (NCBI taxonomy): domain Eukaryota; kingdom Metazoa; phylum Annelida; class Polychaeta; order Sabellida; family Siboglinidae; genus Paraescarpia; species Paraescarpia echinospica. Next base: position 32,120 of record JAHLWY010000636.1, on the reverse strand, counting down.
CGATGTATGTCCATCGGGTATTTTCCCTCGTACTCGAAGATGTACGCTCCGGGATCGTCGGGATAGAAGACGGTGTGCGGGTTGAGCTGTATTTTTCCCGGCGGGTCGGGACTTCTGATAACGGTCGAGTGGAACCGTAGTACGCTTGTCAAGGCGCTCTGGAGGGGTATGTTAAATTCGACACCCGCCGACGTACGCAGCGTCACCCGGTTAGAGATCGGGGTGTAGTCCAGGCGTGCCTTGACTGTATCGGTGCCCAGCCTCGTCTGTTCTGCGTTGATTTTGTGCATCAACTCGTAAGCGCTGTTGTAAAAACCGCTGCAATGAATTTCAATACCGTCTTCGGTGCAGTAAACACCCGGCTCCCCCGTCTTTCAAGCTACATAGAAGGGCGCGTCGTCTTCTCTCACGTTGTGCCAGGTGTGCGGATACTGTAGCGCCACCAGCCCGCATTCCCTCTGCCCCGATAGGTCGACGCGCTGCGGTAGACTCGTGATGTAGTGAGTCAGCGTATTTCGGGGTGCGTTTTCATAGAGGCATTGCTCGGTAACGTCAGATAAAAAAATCAGACGATGCCACCTCGTTTCATAGACGGACTCGGCAGTAGGTAACCGAGGCAGCTACTCAGCAGAGCCGTCCACAGGTTGAAATCGCCCTGGCCACGCGTCAGATTGTATATACTGACCACGATGACCGTGTACAGGGCGACGATCTGACACAGGAAGACGATCTCGGCTTTGGGGCATTCGTTACCGCAGAGACGCCATGGAACGTGTTCGTCGACGGGGGAATCGGTTGCTTCGACTGTTGTCACAACGTGGTCGTCGGCGTCGAATGTTGTCTCGTCCGTCATCGTCGCACGACTGCGGCCTGGCAATACAGCACCCTCCCTTTATCATATACGAGAAGAACTGATAGACGAGTGACGCATTGCACCGCCCCGTTTTGTGCAGTCGCACGCACCCAGAGTGTCGCGTCCAACTCAAGACTACCGAGGCGGACGCTGTGTGCCTACCCCTTATAGGACACGAGCGCCTTGGCATTGATCCAGCTGTTGAAGGAAGCCGGATAGCCGCACCATTTCACGTGCACCTCCATTATCTAAAACACTTATAATATCGCAATTAAAATAGTTTAATTGTACACAGTTTCAGTGGGTGAAATGAAATGATGCCATCTTACGGTAACTGTCATCCGGTTATTTGTCACCAGACACTAGTTTACAGGCGAGTAACGCAGCCGGATCGTAGTCCGGAAGTCAAATGCCTTTTTGAAGGTGGACCGTGCATTAAGGTCTGCACGATGTTTTATTGCATTTTTTTGATCATCTAACCTTCTAGGTCAATAATCCAACGGATGCCACACTGGCACCCTTGATCAGTTTTGTAGAAACACATTAATATGCAAATTAGGTATCGCCATTAAAACATGTACCACTTTTCTAAATATCTCGAATTGCAAACATCCAAACAATCAAAATTATGCGTTCAAACGCATGTTTTCAGAGTATCTGGTTATGATTACGTCAGTGAACAAATCATGGGATGCAAATTTGTCACGTGAATATGCAAATTAGCTCTGACCAATATAACCTCACGCTTTTTGTGTGTATTTCCTCAATAGACGAGCGGTTGGCAGTGCCTAACACACCAAATTAAATTCGTCCTCCCCATATGTACAAACGCCCAAATAGTATATCTTTTGAAAGCACAACATATCCTTATCACAACTAGTTCTGTCGTAGAAGTGCCAAATGATGCAGTAAGTGTGACACCATTGTCAAACAAGACCTCCGTCAAATGATAAAGTTTCGAAATTTTTAGCTTCCGTCTTAACATTACAATGGTCGATTTTTTTTTTTTTTTTACACAACGAGCAGGTGTCAGTTGATGGAGTCTGTGTGAATCGACGATCAAACAGTATCACCGTCAAGTGATAAATGTTCGAAATTACGTCATCCCGTAAAGTTATACAAAACCAATGGTGGCTTATATACGTTACCTATCTTCTCTAAACCACGTCATATACCTTTGAAAAGCTTACTATCTCCCCGTAAATACGGGATACCACGGGGTGCTATCAAATGGTGTAGATAGTGTGGAGTGAAGGTCAAGGAAGAACACCAAGTGATGAATGTTCAAAACTGCGCTATTCCGCAGACGTTGTGCAATTACAATGTTTGCATGTCTACCTACACTACGCCATGTTATATACCTATGTGTTCTGTATCCCCGTCAAAATGAGGCATGGCATAGAGTTGTAAAGTGGTGGTCTAACTGAGGAGTAAATGTGGAACGTGAAGGTTGAAGGTCACTGTCAAAAGATGCATCAACCAACTCAAAGGTGCCAGGGTGACATCCGTCGGATTATTGACTTTGAATATTTGAACATCGCAAATGTACAAAAACAATCATGCAGACCATAAATCACGCTTCATTGGCCAACACCCGGACTACCAGAGTCGGTTATTTGAGGCTACACACCCATATTAATGTGAATTAACTAGCGTAGGCAAATCTATTCTACGAAGGCCCTCCCAGTGATCAAAATCAATGAGCGCTATTCAAGTTGTCAACATATTGTAGGATGCGTCAGGAATTAAGGTGGATAAGCATGGTCATAAACGTATATATCGTTTAAATGACGGCGAACTTGGACAGTAACTTCAATCGATATAATACTAAGAAGACCATATTCAGAAAGGTCAATGCAGCAGCAGAAACAACCATGGATCCAATGGTATAATTTACTATAGGAACAAAAGTAAACCATAACTAAATGGTCGAAGCAAGAGAGGTTTTCTTTCAGGAGTAAGCAATAAATATAAATAAGATGGTTGCTTATATGAAAGTGCCATGTAGGTAACGGTACGGGTCTTAAAAACGTTACGATATCGGACATGAAGCCATTGCAAAGATCCCAAGTGTGGCATTGAGAACATATCTGGAAAAGAATCACTCTTCGGTGGCAGGGGCGTTTTAGTGGATCGTACACTTCGACTGTGGGAATCGTTTTTGGAGGGATTAAAAAAATTGGGATAGTCCGAACCCTTCCAACAAAAATACATTACGTTCATATATAGGAATTCTGTGCACATTTAACTGTTCGTTTTTATAATAATCACTGATAAAATCGTTATTTGTAGAGGGGTTCGCCTTAACCCCAGAACCGTCCATAGTCACGTGCCTGCAGTGCCGTGCCATTTGAAGAACTTTCACATTGACCGGAAATTGAACAGTTTTCACTCAAAAATGAACTCGATAAATGGTAGTATAAATGAAAGATTTGTGCCTAACATTAAGTAAACCTGCGTCAAGCTTGGATTGTCTTACATTTATAATATATTTGATGACGTTCGATATGTCCTGTAAAATAATGTATGTCATCTATAATTAGCTACGAGCATGAAGGCTAAACGAGCTGTTTTCGGAACTCAGAAACCAGAAACTGGACTGTTTTGTTTGCCAAAAAGTCAAATAAAAGAAACCATGTACAAGAAGGGTAACTCAATATGTAAGTGCATCGATACTGACCGTTCCTGGATATCGTGACCGTGGGTTCAACACTGGGAACGTAGTAGACAGCCTGTAATTTAAAAAAATATTTGTATAATGTTAATAGTTGTTTCTCAATTGTGGACAATAGTTATAGTATACGTAAACAGTAGAACAATAACACAATTTGCATGTGCTATCATACAACTGGATGATAGTAATAACAATTGAGTTGTTAACGTTCCACAATTTGTCACATTTACATATACAAATTTTATACTTTATATTTAAATATAATATGTAAAACACCATTTATTAATAATGTCATCCCTTTACTTAACCATCAAATTAAAACGAACTATTCACAAAACTTTGCATATTCAATAATACATGTATGTCAATTTTTTAATCAGTATTACTTTTTTAACTGTCATGATTAATGATGATGCTTTTTAAAGATGTTTTAGAGGATTAAATAACAATTCTCTTACATATCTCCTTAATAATAAAAGTAACCATGTTGATGACTCTGTCTACGAATAACCTGAACTAATAAGACATTCTCCATATGTTGATGATGATAATTTAATTTGTACTTTATAAACTTAAAACTAACAACTTTACGATATTGACCTTAAATTGTTAAAGTATATTTTGTAAAATTTATAGTCTAAAATACTACCAGAAAAAATAATTGTTTACAGGAAACTTGACTAACAGATAACTCTGCTGCTTCACTATTGGATTGGATTGGATTTAGTCTGATCTCGATACAATCCTAAACATATATAATACATATTATATTTGGGAAGGACAATTTATTGAAGTATCAGGCAGTACCCTAAAGAAGAACATTATAATTGGAAACATATACCGACCTCCAAGAAATATCACTGAACATCACCATACAATTACATATGATCTAATACCTATACTTAATAATTTACGCATATAAAAAAGTGGCGATTTTAATATTGATCTCTTAAAAATAAATGAAAATAACAATGTCAGTAATTGTTTTGATACAATCACGTCTCTTTCATTATTTCACAAAATTACTCTATCAACCCGGTTCTCCAATCAAAATTGCACACTTATTGATAATTTCCTGTGCAAACTTACTTCTGCATGTAAAATCACTATAGCTGGGATTTTAACTAACCACATTTCAGATCATCAACGTTATTTTATAACCATATATAAATTAAATTCCAATTATGAATCTACAACATTCATTTGTATAAAAAAGAAAATCCATCTTCAGTGTTAAATTAAAACATTAACATATGTAAAGCAAATGTCTATGAACTATAACATATTCTAAATATAATGCACATACCAACCCCATTTTCAAGAACAACAATTACAATTCTATGTTATACTTGTAAATAAAAAATGCCAGAATACTTTAATACTACTAACTATCATACCAGAAACAGTAAGTAAGTAAGTAACTTTATTTACAACGAAACAACGTAACATACAGTTAACACATACATGTCATACAAATGGAAATGTCATAGGCGGGTCCATGGGAGCATGGATACCACGTAGCCCCGCTAGACCTTATGGTTTCGGCGTGTCCGCATACCTTTTTAATGGACCCACGCGGCCGTATCCCCCTAGACCGTTTGAAATGTACTTCCATTCATGTTATAATAATCAGCTAAAACGGCGTCGCGACGGCAAACAAATTTCAACAGCACTCTCTTCCGATATCACTATTACATTCGAGAGAGCGGACTGAAGTTACGGCGGCGACAAAATTTTCGACCAATTGTTTCGGCGGCCAGTGGAGGTCTTTGTGCCTCCCTAAACTCGATACCTGAATCCGCCACCTGCTACTTAAGTAGTTATATGGAGGTTGACAGTACCAAAATGGAATCAAAGATCAAAGGACATGAAAGGATTTAGGATAAGTAATTCCTGAGGATTCCTAGTAGTAAAAAAAATATGATTAATGACCTGTCATGTAAGTGTATAGTGCTGATCTACTGCGGTTATGTGTAATGCTATAGTAATAATAAAAATAATAATAATGTGGCGCCTCTAGCTGACCACTGACATACCAATTCATTACTAATTACTAATTATGATTAATGACCTGTCATGTAACTCTTGCGGTTATGTGTAGTGCTAACGTAGACAGTAGCGCCTCTAGTGAAAGTACTGGGAAGTATTCATTCCAGTGGTATATATATAGCGTAGCTAGTGGTATCGAAGCTTAAAGAGACCAGACCTGCGATGGAGAAAAGTATATATGAAATGACCAATCAATTGCATAAAACTGGTAAACAGGATATGGCTATACGTTTCGGTAGCTCGATCTCCTTCCTGTCGAAATTCTACTCGCGCCGAGTCGAGGCGTACGGCCGGGTGTTCAGGTCGGTTGAACACGCCTACCAGTTTAGAAAGGCGATGTTTAATGAAGACGAAGTATGCGCGGAGTATAGCAAAGTGTCGTGGTCGGCCTACACAGCGAAGCGACGAAGTTACATCATCAAGAAAACGAGAACGGTGGCCGAATGGGACGCCGTTAGGGTCGAGTGTATGAAGGCTCTGTTGATGGCTAAGTTCGGAGCTTGTTGGCTACAGGGGACGGCGAATTGGTGGAGTGGGTGCCGTCGAAAGAGGCCTTTTGTGGTAGCGACTTCGGAGGCAGAGAGGGTCAGAACATGCTGGGGAAGTTGTTGATGGAGGTGCGTTCAGAATATAGAAGAAACGAATAAAAAGGTCCTCACCCGTCTCCCGTGCGCCAGTCGTCGATATGGACACGTCGTTGAAGCACCCCTTTACGTGTATAGTAGCCGGTCCTACGGGGTGCGGCAAGACCGTCTCTCGTCTTTTGTATTTCGCCTCGTCTATGATCCAATCGCCTCCGGAGAAAATCCTGTGGTGTTACGGCCAGTGGCAAACCGCCTTCTCCTCTGTGACGACCAATGTAGAGTTCGTAGACGGTTTACCCGATCCGAAGATCTTAGACGCAAAAACGAGGACGCTCATCGTACTCGATGACCTTATGGAGGAAACGGACAGTCGGGTCACGACCTTGTTCACTAAAAAAGTCACCACTGCAACGCGTCCGTCGTACAGCTTCTGCAGAATCTATTTCCGAAAGTGAAAGAAAACCGCACCATCAGCCTAAACGCGCAATACATGGTGCTGTTCAAGAGACCCCGAGACGCGGGTCAAGTGTGTCACCTGGCGAAACAGATGTATCCGGGTACATGATGGAAGCCTTCAAAGATGCCACGTCAGAAGCCTACGGCAATCTCATGGTGGACCTGAAAAAGGAAACATCAAAAAATTTGCGCTTGCGTACGGCTATATTTCCCGACGATCGCGTTCCGTATGTCTACGTGCCGAGAGTATAAAACGGGGGACGCGTCGCAGCGGACGTCACTTGTCGGCGGCGTCAGGATGACAGAGCGCGTTAACAGGCATATCCTGTGTTTGCAGATGTTGAATAGATACAAAAATATAAAGCTGAGAAAAGCCGTACTCGCCAACGGAAACGCCGACCTCATCTGCAGTCTGTGCGACTGCGCGTACAACATTCTGAAAGGGAACGTGAAATTGTCAACGAAGCAGAAAAAAGTACTGTTAAAATATAGGAACCATCTGCGTAAGCTGTCGACGAAAAAAGTCCCCGTCAAAAAGAAGCGGGCGATCCTGCAAAAGGGCGCCGGCGAGTTTCTGATAGCCCTGCTAGCCACGTTGGCGAGTTCCGTCTTTCTGCCGCTCCTCAGACTGGTCATCGGTTGATGAAACACGCGAAAAGGATGGCGTTGGTAGACCCTCGGTTGGTGGAGAGTCTCCTCCCGTTACTCTCCCAGCCGACCACGACCACGTCCCGTGTGATGAGTAGCCTGGACGGCGACATGAAGACCGTTCTCGAGCGCACGGATTTGTCACAGCGACAAAAGGTTGCGTCGTACAATTAATTGCTGAGTCGCTACAACACTATGGAGGCTTCGCGGGCGCAGCAACCGGTACACGTGTCCGTGGTGAAAGGGGAGACGACGACCGAGGAAGCCCAGCGGCCGCCGCCGCCGCCGCCGACGGGTCCGAGCGGTATAGAGCGCGAGATCGTGGAAATCGTGCCGAAAAGTCTGAAAGGAAAAGCCCGCCTCCTGGTTGAGAAACTGAAAACCAACCCGTTGTGTCGATGGAACGACCGCGGCGAGTTCGTGTACGACGGTACACCTATCGCGGGGAGTAACATGGTGGATCTCGTGATCGACCTCATGAGAAAAAGGAAGAAGTCGCATCCGCCGGTCGGGTGGGAAGCGTTCGGGGGTCATATGAAGCGTCTGAACGTCCCTATGGAGCTCGTCGGCAACCCTCGGCGTCGAGAGTACATGCAGCAACAGCAGAAACACCCGGTCAGGCGTCGTGCTAAGTCTATGGAGCGCACGTGGGAGTGGCATTAAAGAGGTTGAAACGCCCGAGAGGTTCAGAAGCCAGTATGAACCGCCAAAGACCGGTTGTCGTCGGCCTCGCCGTAGTCGCAGCAGCAGCAGCATTCTCTTTATATATCTGTATGTTATTATTTTTCTTAAAACCATCAGAATCACCATGGTGTCCCGAAGGCGTCGTCGTGATACGCAACGAAAGTCTCGCCGCCCTCAGTGGGACCTGCTGAAGCGCGCCTACTTCGAGCCGAAACAGGTGGGCAGTTACGGTGGCGTCGACGCGTCCAAACCGGCCGTCAAGCAATGGTTATCGGAACAGGACGCCTATACCCTTCACAAGCCGGTCAAACGGCGTTTCATACGGCGCTGCGTTATCGTGGGCGGTCGAAACCAACAGTGGCAAGCCGATCTCGTCGACGTAGCTAACCTGAAAAAGCACAACGACGGGACGACGTTCCTATTGACGGTCATCGACGTTTTTTCGAAGCGGGCGTGGTGCGTCCCGTTGAAGAGTAAATCCGGTCCGGCGCTCGTTACTGCCTTCGAAGGCTTGCTGCAGCAACCGCCGCCGAAAGCGCTGCAGACCGACAAGGGCACTCAGTTTCTCAACAGGCCCTTTCAGAAACTCTTCAACGAGCACGGCGTCCACCACTTTGTGATGCACAACGAGGAGACCAAAGCGAGTGTCGTCGAGCGATTCAATCGGACGCTGAAGACCCGCATGTGGAGGTACTTCACGAAGCATCAGACGTGGGGGTACGTAGAGGCGTTGCCGGACTTAGTGCGGTCGTACAAGATGGCCTACCATCGAAGCATATGTAGGACGCCGGCGAGTGTCAACGCCGCGAACCAGGAGACCGTGTGGCAACGGCTGTACGGCGTTGGCGGGGGTCGAGGCAAGCCGAAACTGCGAGAGGGAGATCGCGTACGCATCAGCAAGACGAAGGGCCGGTTCAAGAAGAGGTACATGGCTAACTGGAGCAAAGAGCTCTTCACCGTCGTAGAATCGCACCCGTCAGCCCCTCCCGTTTACCGATTGGTGGACGACGCCGGAACGGTACTAGACGGCACCTTCTACGAACCGGAACTACAAAAAGTAACCGTCTCGAAGGATAGAGTGTATCGCGTGGAGGCGGCGTAAGGGAGGCGGTGCGGAGGTGCACGTGAAATGGTGCGGTTACCCGGCTTCCTTCAACAGCTGGATCAATGCCAAGGCGCTCGTGTCCTATAATGGGTAGGCACACAGCGTCCGCCTCGGTAGTCTTGAGTTGGACGCGACACTCGGGGTGCGTGCAACTGCACAAAACGGGGTGGTGCAACGCGTCACTCGTCTATCATTTCTTCTCGGATATGATAAAGGGAGGGTGCTGTATTGCCAGGCCGCAGTCGTGCGACGATGACGGACGAGACAACATTCGACGCCGACGACCACGTTGTGACAACAGTCGACGCAACCGATTCCCCCGTCGACGAACACGTTCCATGGCGTCTCTGCGGTAACGAATGCCCCAAAGCCGAGATCGTCTTCCTGTGTCAGATCGTCGCCATGTACACGGTCATCGTGGTCAGTATATACAATCTGACGCGTGGCCAGGGCTATTTCAACCTGTGGACGGCGCTGCTGAGTAGCTGCCTCGGTTATCTACTGCCGAGTCCGTCTATGAAACGAGATGGCATCGTCTGATTTTTTTAATCTGACGTTACTGAGCAATGTCTCTCTGAAAACGCACCCCGAAATACGCTGACTCACTACTTCACGAGTCTACCGCAGCGCGTCAACCTATCGGGGCAGTGGGGATGCGGGCTGGTGGCGCTACAGTACCCGCACACCTGGCAAAACGTGAGAGAAGACGACGCGCGCTTCTATGTAGCTTGAAAGACGGGGGAGCCGGGTGTTTACTGCACCGAAGACGGTATTGAAATTCATTGCAGCGGTTTTTACAACAGCGCTTACGAGTTGATGCACAAAATCAACGCAGAACTGACGAGGCTGGGCACCGATACAGTCAAGGCACGCCTGGACTACACCCCGATCTATAACCGGGTGACGCTGCGTACGTCGGCGGGTGTCGAATTTAACATACCCCTCCAGAGCGCCTTGACAAGCGTACTACGGTTCCACTCGACCGTTATCAGAAGTCCCGACCCGCCGGGAAAAATACAGCTCAACCCGCACACCGTCTTCTATCCCGACGATCCCGGAGCGTACATCTTCGAGTACGAGGGAAAATACCCGATGGACATACATCGGGGACTCGACACCACGTACGTATACACGGACATTGTGGAACCGGGCATCGTCGGCGACGCTTTCGCACCGTTCCTCCGAACCTCCATATAACTACACAAGTAGCAGGGGCGGATTCACATATCAAGTTTAGGGGGGGGCACAAAGGCCTCCACTGGCCGCCGAAACAATTGGTCGAATATTTTGTCGCCGCCGTCACTTCAGTCCGCTCTCTCGAATGTAATAATGATATCGGAAGACCCTCCGGGGAGTGCTGTTGAATTTTTCTTGCCGTCGCGACGCCGTTTTAGCTGATTATTATAACATGAATGGGGGCACATTTCAAACGGTCTAGGGGAATACGGCCGCGTGGGTCCCTTAAAAAGGTATGCGGACACGCCGAAACGATAAGGTCTAGCGGGGCTACGTGCTCTCCATGCTCCCATGGACCCGCCTATGACTAGGTCCGTTATTTAAGGTTTATTGACCGCGATGTGTAACGAATGATGAAGAAGAAGAGCTAAGCAAAATAAGTATGAATTCTAATAACCACCAATACAATTGTAGGCCTACAATATTAGCGGTGACAATGCCTAACATTTTATTTTAGTCTTCACAACATACTAAACAATGGTGCCTAAATGGCAAACATTGAATGTTATGGTGAATTCTAAATGAGTACTTTGTTAACATTCAGATTTCTTCCTGGTAGGCCCATGCAGGTATTATCTTCCAACTTTTAAGTTTATAAATCGATGACAATTTCAGGCTAGACAGTCTACTACAGAACTCGATAACAACACACAGTGAGGCGCAGTGTTGTAGTGGTTAGAACACTCGATTCTTAGTCGAAATAATTCTCGTTAGAAACTTCTTGCTGCCGTTTGAAACATGGACATTTTCTCTCACACCTCATCCCTCCAGTTCACTCAGCTGTGTCAAAGGGTACCTGGTTATATAAAATGATTGATATTTGTTTGATGAAAAGTCTTCACGTAGAGTAATTACAGCGTGGCTGAATGCTTTCCAGAGTAGTAGGTACGGTGTACGATTGAATAGATGTGCCAAGGGATAAAGTGTAAAGCTCTCAGAACAGTTCTATGAACTACATACCGTGGCACGTAAGAACATAACTTTTACTTCGTGGAGATCAGTGGCGCAGTGTAAGAGCAACGGAGTCTCAAATCAAGAGAACCTGGGGTCGAATCTTGTCCTGCCGCGTCGAACCTTCGGCTAGTTCTTTCACCTTACGTCGATCCAGTTCACTCAGCAGTAAGAATGAGTGCATGACTTCAGACAGTGGTGGATATTTTGTATGAATAGTCTTCGCGCATTAATTGCAGCGTTGTTGAATGCTTGCCAGGAAGTGAAGTGTAATGACTGGATAATGCTCTATATAATAACTTACATTTCATTTACATTTACTCCACACAGCAAGCTCAACATACTATGTTTGCACGAAATAATTGGTCCTTAATCGTACATCCAGGGTACAATGGGTCTTTTGAGTAAATTGTATTTTTATGGACAAACAATAAATCATTACAAATAAAAAAATACACATCAAGGTATTGCTTACGTTACAGTTTGATAACGGGCGTAGTAAAACACGCATGTTTCTACGCGGATTGGGTTGCCATAGGAGTTGGCGGAATGCACCACTGTATGTGCGGTGCTGACAGTGTCATACCGAGAACAGAACGCACCGAACGATGTAAGCCAGATCCCGCAAAGGACCGAGATGGAGGAAAAGGAAACAGAGGATTCGTTGATGACTGGCTTCGACTATAACTACTATCCTTTGAAGTTAATGACCAATAACTGAACATTAATGCATACCAAAAGGAAGGCCATGCCATAAACAAGACTGCTTATGACGGATCCAGCATACGTGTTTCCGTAGATTGAAAACTCATTAATATACATTCTGTTCTGCGTGGGGTTTGCATGAAGGTCGCATTCTTCACCCCGTGACCGCATGTGAATGACGAAGAAAGAAGGTTGCGTACACGGTTGTGTTACTTATTATTGGGTAATTGAAAAGAAACAAAACACAGGTATCATTATCAATATTTAATACACTGTTTGTGTAAAGAAATGTTACATGCAATATACCGCAACGTAATTGCAATGTTGAATTATTCTGCATATACGACAACTAAAACACTCAGAAGCACCGCTAATAATAAGTATTATAAAATATATTACACTAACGTAAAATAAAATATTATATAATAAACTAGAGTGCAATCGTGTAATTCGTTAATAGTTGTTGCAATTATAATAGTTATACGTAACCAATAATAACTCATGTGTGGTTGCATACTTAAAACGTTGTCACACCTATGTTTATTAGCTTAACATCTATATAATACGCTCACTTCTAATTGCAACAAAAATGCTGTTTCGAACAATGGTTTAAGAAATAATATGTAGTCAATGGCGAGTGTGCGAGAGTCTGGATAAGTGCATTAGTTTAGCCTTTAAATGTATTTTTGTGCACGCTTATTAGTTGGATACTCAATTGTCCAGAGTTTGGAGAGGTTATCAAATTAAATACATTTCGTTAACATTTGTACGTGAACTGGACCGCATTGTCGTAATAGTTTGAGCACCGGACGCTAACTTGAGAGATGCCGGGATTGAATCCTCTTGCAGACGTTTTGAACCATGCTCCAGATCTTCACTCCAACGTGCTCCAATTCACCTTTTAGGGTTATGTTTGTTTGAGCAGAACAATTCCTCTGTGATCGCCGTAGTCTGCGTGAGGCAACGTACGTTTTTAACTTCTGATTATCCGTCTAATTATTGCATGCCCGCCTTTCAGGACAACGCTTTAAATTCTAGGCGCGTCTGGACAAAAAGGAACGGGAATAACAGTAATATGCGGCTCGTGATCGATCACTCCCGTTCCGCTGACTCACACTAGATTTAACAAGATTTAACAAGATTGCCATCCAGAGAATTAACTCTAGATGGCAGGTGGACAAGGAAGCCCTTTGGCTTATCTAGAGTCCAACCCTTTTATCTACATATATCCAGCCCTTCTGAGGTATGTGTCGATTTTATTTTTAAACATATTCACACTACTAGCACCCACACAATCATCAGATAATCTGTTCCATTCATTCACAGTCCTTTGTGAAAATGAGAACTTTCTCACGTCTAATCTACACTGCTCCTTTACTAATGTAACTTCATGTCCTCTAGTCTTTCTATCTTTCTTAACTGAAAAAAACATATTTCTATCAATATTTTCATAACCATTCAATATTTTAAACACTTCTATCTGATCTCCTCTCAATCTCCTGGTCTCTAGTGTTGTTAAACCACATTCTTTTAGGCGTTTTTCATAACTAAGATCCCTCAGTTTTGGTATCATTTTAGTCGCTCTCCTCTGTACTCTTTCTAGCATATCTATGTCCTTCTTGCGGTATGGCCTCCACGCTTGTATACAATATTCTAAATGAGGCCTAACTATTGTTTTGTACAGCGGTATTATTAGTTCTTTTTCTTTATATGCTATATTTCGCCTAATCAATCCAAGGATTTGATTTCCCTTTGAAGCTGCAATTCCACACTGCTCTGAAACCTTCATGTCAGCACTAATTGTCAGCCCTAAGTCTTTTTCTTTTACAGTAGTACTTAGTACAGTTCCCCCCATTGTATATTCTACATATTCGTTCCCATATCCTGTGTGGAGGCATTTACATTTCCCAAAATTGAACAACATTTGCCACTTTTCAGACCATTTGATCAACCTGTCAAGATCATCTTGTAAATGCTGTCTATCACCATCACTTTCAATCCTTCTAAACACTTTTGTATCATCTGCAAATTTCAACACCTTGCTAGCTATATCATCGTCCAAATCGTTTATATATATTAAGAATAATATAGGTCCCAGTACTGATCCCTGTGGAACCCCACTCAAAACTGATTTCCAGTTTGAAGCCTCCCCATCAACAACTACCCGTTGTCTTCTGTCAATCAGCCATTTTTCTATCCAGTTAATTATACCATTTCCTATGCCATGGGCTTTTAGTTTAAGCAGTAATCTCTGATGTGGCACTTTGTCGAAAGCTTTTTGAAAATCTAAGTAGATGATATCTACTGGTGATCCATCATCTACCCACTTAGTGATATCTTCCAAAAAACATAACATATTTGTTAAGCATGACCTCGCTTTTAGAAACCCATGTTGAGATGGGTTTATCAAGTTATGTTTAACAAGAAAATCCACCATGTGATCTTTAATTAGTCTTTCTAATAATTTACAAATCACTGATGTTAAACTCACTGGTCTATAGTTCTCTGACTTGTTTCTCGAACCTTTTTTAAATAACGGTATAATGTTTGCTTCTTTCCATTCTAAAGGAACCACTCCCTCTTCTAATGACAAGTTGAAAACTGTTGCAAGCGGTATGCTAATTTGTTCTACAATTTCCACTAGTAGTTTGGGTGGAATACCATCCACTCCAGGTGATTTATTTTCCTTCATAGCCCTAATTTTCTTAGCTACCATTTCTGGGGTTACAATTAACTGTCTTAAATAGTCTGATTCTGCCCCCTTGAACTTAGCCTCTGGTACTGGCAGTGAACTAGTGTCTTCTCTGGTAAACACTGAACTAAAATACTCATTTAGGTCTTCTGCCATTAAGAATCCTTCTGATATTATATTTCCAGCACTATCTTCTAGAGGACCGACCTTATCCTGAACTTTCTGTTTGCTTCGAACATACGCATAAAAACTCTTGCTGTCATGTTTTATATTACAAGCTAATTTATGTTCATAGCTTCTCTTTGAATTTCTAATTTCAGCTGTAGCTTGGTTTAGTGCTTCTTTATAAATGTTGTAGTCTTCGTCATTTCCAGTACGTCTATATGACTTCCACATCATTTGTTTATACTTAATTTTTCTAATGGCTTCTTTCGATAAGTATTTCTTTCTGGTCCGTTTCCCTTGTTTTTTAAGGGAACAAATTTATCTACGATGCACTCTATTTCATTCTTTAAGATATTCCAGCATTCTGTTGCTGTCTTATTCTTCAGTGTATTATTCCAGTCTATCTTTGCTAAATATTTCCTCATTTCCTTATATCTTCCTTTGTGGAAATTTCTCCTCAACTGCTTTTTATTATTTCTTTCTGATTTTACTTTGATGGTAAAATGTATCTGGTTGTGATCACTACTTCCCAGAGGCTCACATAATTTAACATTGTCAACTAATTCATTCTGTGAGGACAAAACTAAGTCTAACACATTCTCTCCCCTGGTTGGTTCTAGCACATGTTGAGAAAGGAAACTATCTTGTACTAAAACTAAAAACTTGTGGTCCTCACTACCCATACTCTGTAGAGATTTCCATTTTATATGCCCATGGTTAAAATCCCCCATAATAACACAGTCCCGTTTGCTCACTTCCCTTATAGCGTTTTGTATTTTTTCATTCTCTTCTATGCTTATGTTTGGACTTCGATAAACTAATCCAACCGTTAACGTTGAGTTTCCTGTAACTATGTTACACCAAACAGCTTCTTCGCAATCTGCTTCTCTGTCTAATTTTATTTCATAAGCCTGGATAGATTCTTTAATATATAAAATAACTCCACCTCCCCTTCTTCCTATTCTATCTTTCCTAAACATTACATATCCTGTCAGTCCCAATTCGGCATCTGATATATCGGTGGTTGCCCATGATTCGGTTATACCTATTATGTGAGGGTCAATATCTTCTACCATAATGTTTAGTTCATTTCTTTTGTTTACTATACTCCTTGCATTTAAACAAACACATTTATACCCAGCTTCAGAACAGTTTTCCAGACTGTTCTTTGCTGAATTATTTTTGCTGCCTTTATCTATGCCTCCAGTTTCAGGCTTCTCTGCGAGTCCCCCTGCGAATTTAGTTTAAATAGATGCAACCTGTCCCACTGTCAACAGATCGCAGCAGATTCTCTGAGAATACTGCTGCCCCCTTTCCACTTAGATGGAGGCCATCTCTCATGTACATATCTTCTCTCCCAACAAAGTACCCCCATAAATCTATGAATCCCACGCCCTCTTCCTCACACATCTGCTCAACTAGTGCGTTGATCGCCATCCTCTTACAGTTTCTGTATCTTGCCCCCCTTCCTCCCATTACTGGCAAAATTCCTGAGAGAATAACCTGTTCCACTCTTGTCTTCTTTAGCTTCCTCACTAGGTGTCTGTACTTCTGAACTATACCAGTTGTTCCCTCCTTGTCTGCATTGTTTGTCCCAACGTGTACTAGTATAGACCCTCCCTTGCCATGCCCCAATACCTTCTCTACCCTTTCGGTCACATGCTCTATCCTAGCCCCCGGTAGACATACAACAACGTCCTTCCCCTCGCATATAGTCTTGTCTGTTTTCTCAGAATTGAATCGCCCATAAACACTCTCTCTTTTCTCCTTGCCCTCTCAATCACTGCCTCGGAGTAGCTCCTCCGGTTTGCATATGTCTGGTTGTTGTCTTTTCCTCTTGTCGTCTTCTCTCCTGTCACATTCTCTTCCATTCCCTTCTTTCTTGTCGCGTTTTCTCTTGTCCCCTTTCCTCCTGTCATCTTCTCTTCTAGCACATTTACTCTCACTTCCTTTCGTCCCTTCTTCTTTCCTCCCATCACATTTTCTTCTCTCCTCTCCCGTCCCTTTTCCCCGGCTACCTCCTTCACTACGGTCACTTTCTCCCCTGTCACCTTCACGCCTGTCATGTTTTCTGTTTTTGCTGAACACTCTGTCTTCTTCCATCAGTCTTCTGTCTCACAGTCTTACCAACTGCCTCTGTGGTATCTACCTCTTCACCACCTGTATCGCTGTCGTGTCTCTCCTTGTTCTCTACAGTCTGACTACCTGCTGATCTATCCCCACTGGCCCGTTTTCTTTTCCTCTACCGAACACTTTTCCTCCGTCCCTCTGTTTTCTCAATGTCTTGTTCCTTCACACCGGTCACCTTCCTTCCTCTCAGTCTCCTTTCTTCAGTCTCCGTGTCACAACTCTGCTCCTTCTGTGTTGTAGAATTCTCAACTCTCTCCGCGTCATCCCTCTCTGCTCCATCTATTTCTATGTTGAGTCTCGCCTCCATCTCCTTCACTGTATTCGTAAACTTACACACCTCCTTCATCAGACATTCCACCCTCAAACACCCCATACACCGAAAGGTGAATCCGTCATCTTTGGTCTCTGCCCATGAATTTGGACAGCCAGACAACGCAAAATCCACCCAGCTCTGGCAGTCGTTGCAAACTAGATGTCGTTTTGCCCTGAGTTGCCGCTTGCAAGGTGCCATATCAGAATTTATTTATGTTCAAAGTAGTTTTATGTAGTCTTTGAAAAGACTTTTCTGTGTACAATTTACACCAGATTGTTTAGGTTATAGTTAGTTATATTTGTTACCACACAGTGACACACCGTGCCTTACGATGTCGATGACAATGTATTCAAGTTAGGCTTAGATACAAGGTAGTCTTTACAAAGACTGTTTCCTGTGTACTATTATACACTTTAAAAGATTGTTATTTCAGGTTTTAATTACTTATCTAACTACACCGATTATCTCAAATAACGCTATTCTATTGTCGTTCACGGTACGCTAACTTCGCCAGTGACCTACTTTGTAAACAACGTTCCGATTACATTAACGTCCCCAATTATCGCTCGCAAATCGCCTACTTTTAATCTACCCTAGATTACTCCCTCTAGCTAACTTTTATCAAAAAATATTGCTTAATATATATATATTATTACGTTATGTATGCTATACGCTCAATAATATCACTTATCTTATTCAAATATCCTTATATTTTCGCAAGTTTGCTGCACCAAATTCAAATAAATTCATCACCGGAAGTCCCCCAAAAGAGATCGAAACCGCTTACTTGTGTAAGATGTCTTTGTTCTTCACCCATTTTTTAATCACGGATAAATTATTTTGTCTGAATGGCACGCAGCCAACCTCCTTTCTGCGAACTCGCATGCCGCCAAGTTATACTCAAATTGTGTGTAAAGACTTCATGAAACGATCATGTTTGAAGCAAAGAATCGTTGCAGAACGCAACGGATTTTAAGCATCAACAATTGAGACTATTTTCGCATTGTATCAGCGGTAGCGCCGAAGAGTTTTTTTTTTTTTAATGGTTTGTCGAAAGTCGTCCATTTTCAGAGGATATGAGCGTAGTTAGTGAATGACGTATTACAAGTGGTACATTTTGCGCGCCCCCGGTTGTGGAGTATTACATTCATGCTTGATCTCCTGGTGAGAGCGCCCATGGACCGAACATCACATTGAACATTGTTCAGTGCACTTTTGCAAACATACTCCTAATGCTGAGTAGTAGCAGTTATTGGAATGTTTGGAATGACTCCGCCTACTCGTTAGATGTCTCTGCAAGATGTACCCGCTGCCAGGTGACATCAAATGTCAAGGATGATATAATCGAAACCGCTGTATTATCTCACATAAACTCTTTGGTTTATGTTGATGTATTCCTGTATGAAGAATACACACGAGCGCGGGATTTCCATAAACACATACACACATGTACACGCACTTATACGGGCGCACGCACTCACACAAACACCATTTCCGACCAAGCCATCGCCACACACACGCGCACACACAGAGTAAAGCTAAAAGGGAATCATGTATACATTTTCACTTAGAATGAAAGACCATTTTAATACAGATTTCCACGATTGATTTTCTTCTCTCGTAAGCATTTTTATCGAGATATTATGCCACTTATTGTCTAATAATTCTTTGTGGTTAGTGTAACAAACATGTAAATGCAGAAAGTACATTAATTTTATCGGACGCTACTTCGTGTAGTAGTTATCCGAGGTATGTTTATTACATTCCAGTCTGATGTGTGTGTGTGTGTGTGTGTGTGTGTGTGTGTGTGTGTGCGTGTGTGTATGTGTGTGTGAGAGAGAGAGAACGTGCGTGCGTACCTATGCCATAATGAAAGCAATCTATGTTTAAATAATTGAACGAAAAGCGAAAGTAGCATGGCTTGTGTAAACGAAGCATACGCAGTTTCTAGCATACACACTGAGAGCTCGCGACATTTACAGTCGTCAAACAACAGTCTCTGACACGCTATATTAGTATTATTTAATTAATGATTATAGATGCATTATATGCATATGTGTTTGTTCCATGCTGGAATGTGTCACTAGGACAACGACAAGTAGTGTCAAATAGGCCTCCCTTTCCTCTAGTATTTCGACGGCGATCGCAACTCCCGTATCCTTCAGAATGTTAACTGGCTAGGATACAGGGACGACTACCTCCACATTAGCCTCATCTTCTTCGTCGTTTGAATGCAATTTCTCAATTGTTTCTTCAAAATATTGCTTTGACCGATGAGTTTCATAGATATTTTTTCACAATTTTGCCATAATTCTTAGTTTTCGGACGACTTGTTTCACTATGTGTGCTCGCTACACTCCAATTGCTGACGGGCCATGCACTTTGAGCGAGATCGCTTCCTGCCTTGTATCCCGCCATCGCGTCCGCCGCAGGAACAACAGCAACATCAAGATAGAGCCATGGGTCTGTGGCATTTTCAAAGAATTTTGTTACCGCACAACATGCGCCGTCCATATGTTTCTCTCTGTGTATTAGCGAGTTTGCAAGAGACGTCACATCATCCGTCAGAACTCCGCCACACACTCCACCAGTTGCGGCTCCCACGGGTCCACCAACGAGAAATCTACCAACTGATTCTCCAATCACTCCAATGGTCCAGGCCGCTCCTATTACTGCAGCATTGCCACCTTCCTTGTGACCACACTCATTGTGATCGACACATTTCACGTGGCCAACCACAGGAATATATTCAACGAAACCGGCGCCAGTTTCGAGTATTTCTTCTGCTGCTTCAATGCCCCCACTTTAATTCGTACCTCCTCGGACATGTGGTATTACTGGGATAGGTTTGGTGAAGTTGTCTTGTGTTTTCCTTGCGCCCTCTGTGTAATGGCCTGCACTAAAAATTTCGCTTGAGATATCACCGGTAAGTAGTCAGCCATATTGATTTTTAAACGCAAAAGTAATGATATTGATCAGAAAACAAAGCAATGTAATGTATTGAGACGGAAAAACCAAGATTGTATTTTGTTTGACAAGATAATCCACCTAGCATTAATTGCAATAAATGTTCATAACATGATACACGAAACAATAATATGCCACGTGGAAGTGAAATGGGAGGTTGGTAGAGGAGAGAACACTAACATTGAAGAAAATACTATTTCTTGTATGAGTGACTAGGTCTATTTGACATCTGATAAAACATGGCTGATAATAATTTGATAACAAAAAAACAAGAACAATTTTATACATGTATACCTTGTAGTCATACTAACATCACATGTTTATCTTTTTTTATCATATAGTTCATGCAACACAATCCTTGTCCACATTTTTTTTTAAATCACATTGTAGGCATACTATAATATTTTACTCAGGTAAAACACACATCCAGATATTACTTAATGCAAAATATAAAACAATTAAAATATACCATTTAGTCCAAACACATTTTATTTTAAGTTGCTTGAAACACTTTATTGTCTAATACAAATAGTTATTATAGCAACATAATAATACTGAACGGTTTTCGAAAACATGTACATGTCCAAGCTTTACCCTGCAAAGTGGGACACAGGGAGGAATTAAAGCCTACACACACACACACACAAACCCACACATACACATACCGCACGCACCTCTTTACCTTTCATCAATTTGTGGTCAGCATGACCCCATTGACAAAAACGTTACTCGATTGACGCATGTATGATGTTTATACACTGGCGCCGGAAAATAAGCAGCAAATATTGCGTGGGCTGAGCCAATTGGGATGTATTCAGTGGAGAGGGTCGTTGTTGACCCAGGTCTTGGAATGGTAGTTGTCGTTTAATACCCTTCATACAGTTCATGGGTTTATAGACTTGTTGGCGTGATATCCGTCTCCTCTCCAATTCCGCCAGGTCTCCTTTGTGTATGCCCTCCGGGACATGGCTTCCAGCCTGCACCGCGTGGAGGAGGGGTTGGCTTAAGGTGGTTTGGCACACGGGCAAATTACCACATTCCCGTACCGCCATTGCGGACTTTCCGATCCCAACACGTTTGGCAGCATCCACATTCCTTTACCGCCATTACGGATTTTTCTTATTCCGGACACATTTGGCAGCATCGCTGTGTTTGACCAAATTGTACTTCAATGTTATGCATATTTAAGTTTGACATAATTTTTATTTGATCAGTAGAAACGATCCCTGATGCTTGTAATATTACTTAGGTGTAAGCAGGTTCCTTTTGTCATCAGATATGTTTCCTTGGCGTGTATGGCAATGTCTAGATATCGTTGGCACGAATTGTGTCGGTGAATGCATTCACATTATGGTTTCTCGAAAAAGGTTTCGCACTCCTTACGTCAATAATTTATGTTGTGATAATTTCGGTATTTATATATTTGTTCTTCTATTATTGTAAAATACAACCATTACATATGGCAGCCGATCTGACGTTTCCCTAATCTTGTTTTGATGTATGTTTGGGCTTCATTGTCTCTACTGATGAGACTACCCAGGTATGTAAAGTCCTCTACAAACTGAAGTGGATCACCATTAATCATAACAGGTGCAGTTGGTGTGGTGTTGATACACATCACTTGTGTCTTGGTGGTACTCATGTTAAGCCCAGTTTGCTCTGCATAGCTGTCTAGTCTATCAATTTTCTCTTTCAGTTGGTCAATCACAGGGGAGCTTAATTCGAGCCGACCCCATATGGTTACTGTGTTAATACTTAATTTAATATACCTGCCAACTTTTTTATTCCGGGAAATTTATCAGTGGTTCAGCATGCTTCCCGTATCGCGCTGTCTTGTCGCGCTGTCTCGGATCTTGACATCAGAAAACGTCGGAGGTGGTGTTAGTATTTCTCCCCCGTAACTTCAGCGGTGGAGCTTGTCTCAGCACATCCCCCATGGTATCGCTCTGTTTCGGATGATGACATCGAAAGTCGGGGGTGGAGGGGGGGTTATTGGATATTTTAATTGAAAGTCCGGAAGATTTGCCTGTATTCCGGGAGACCGGGAGATACACCCAAAATCAAGGAGGATCCAGGGAATTCCGGGAGAGATGGCAGGTATATACCCAGCTAACAAACGTTTCCACAACGTTAGTGTTATGTTACGATAACGTTAGTAGTAAGGTTCTGATTACGTTTTTCTTCGAAAGTTTCTGAACGTTCTGTGAACGTCATGCGTACCGTAAATGTAGGATAACGTTATGTTGGGAAGGTTTCTTTAACGTTCCCAGAACGTTATTATTATGTTATGATACATGTTTGTGGTAACGTTCTGAGAACGTTTTTTGGAAAGCTTTCTTAACGTTCCCAGAACGTTATAGTTAACGTCATTGCGTAACTTTAACAAAACGTATTTTTTGGAAAATTCCCAGAATGTTCTGAAAATATAGAACAATGAAACAATTATACATGGATCTCAATTACGTTTAATACAGTTAGAACAATTATTTTCGTTGTCATCCTCTTTTACGTTCTGGACCCGGGTTGCCGTTGGCATCTGTCGAATATAAGAATAAGAAGTTGAAGCAAGCACAACTTATTTTTTTGCGAACATAAGGGCCATTTTTAAAGAATATGGTATGACGAAGTGTTATGTAACAACTAGCTGAGTTGACAAGCACTGCTCGGGGAAAGTAGTCGTATGTATGTGACTCACCAAGAGCATAGCCTCGGACGAATTTCGAAAAAATCTAAATCGTTGAACCGACCCAAAGGGTCCGCTAGATCGCATATAGAGTTTCAGCACAAAACATGTAAAACTGACAAAGATAAGTGCCATTTAAAAATTCTGACCTCCCAAGGTCCCCACACCAAGGATGAATTTTTAAAATCTAAATCTTCGAACCACCCCGATGGGCCCGCTAGATCACATACCAATTTCCTGACCCATACATGCGAAACTGACGCAGATAAGTTCCATTTTAAAGTTGTCACCCACCAACATCCCCTCTCCATGTGCGAATTAAATGTATCTAAATCTATGAACAACCCAAAGTACCCACCCAAAAGATCCCCTACAAAAACACAATCCTAGTCCATATTTTTTATTTGTTTAAATCACATAGTAGGCATACCACAATATTTTACCCAGTTTAAAACATACTTACACATAGTACTTAATAAGAAAACAAAAATATATAATTTATTTCTAAAATATTTTATTTTAAGTTACTTGAAATATTTTATTATATAAAATAGATAGTTGTATTAATAACATAATAATACTGAACGGTGTACCAAAACACGTACATGTCCGTGCCTTACCCTGTAAACTGGAACACAGGAAGGAAAAAAAGCCTGCACACACACCCCCACACACCCCCCAAACACACATACCACATACACCTCTTTATCTTTAATTTATTAGTGTATAGGTCAGCATAACCCCAATAACAAAACGGTTACTCGAATGACGCATTTGTGATGTTGATACACTGGCGCCGGAAAATAAACAGCTAATATTGCGTGGGCTGAGCCGGAGCTTCAGCAGCACTCCGCTGACGTCGGATTATGACACCGGAAGATGGGGGAGGGGTGCCGTTGAAAGTGCTTTTGGGAGACGATCAACATTTTTGAAGTTTAAAAAAAAACACGATTTGCACCCGTCTCTTGAGGCTCGCCAAAAACCCACCTCCAATATATTCTAAAGCCTCGATTTGCTCACGACTGAGGCTCGCTAAAAAAACATCTTCAAGAACATCAAAAACCTATATTAAATTTTGCTCCCCTCGCAACATAGTAAACATGTTGGTTCCATTTTATTGTTTGTCATGTTTTGAACACTGTCGTTGGGTGCCCATATTATGGATATAAATAGCTCGTGTATCAGTGTTCGGTCCTTGTCCCTTGTTAATATTATGTTCCAAATAACGCCTCGTTAACAGGAGAGAACAGGCGACTAGATATAACAAGATCCCATTTTACTATTTTTTATCGCCGATATCCAAAAGACGAATAAAAACGAGTTCTACGTTCAATTATCGTATGCATGGTGAAGCGGCTTAACCCTTGCTAATAAAGCGGTTAACAGATGAGGAACTGCCAGATAATTTCTTGCGACAATATTGAAGCTTACTAGACGTAGATTACACAAATATAGGAGGGATTAAAATCAACAAAGGCAACACACACGCGCACACTCGCACGCAAGCAAGCGCGCGCACACACACACACACACACACACACATTGATAACTTAATACTAACCAAAATGACTTCACTCACGATAACAAGCATGCACAGATAAATCTCAATAGTAATTATAATACTTTGTGAACAGTTCGGTGATACTAAAGTCAGTCAATGTGATTTTCTCCTAGCTACGGATAACTCTTATTTCAAGTGAATTAAATTATTGCAAATACTTTATATAACTTTATTCAACTCATATGTTTTACATATTATGCGCAAATTGCGTTATACGTTCCGAATAACTGATTAATCCCATAAAAGGTTAGAGTATTGAGATATTTTCTGATGTCACAATATCTACAAACAACAACGTATACATGTAGGTGGGTAGTAGTCATAATCATTACAACTGACCGGAAATAGTGACCCCCTGCAATTTGGGATGTCACATATAATGGATATGCCATGGAAAACCCAAGGCTTTATTTAATCAAAACGTTTCCTCTGAAAGAACTGACGTCTTCGCCGAACGGGTCCATGCGACTCGCATTACAACACGGCCGTCTCCAGGTCAGTGTCGTCCGTATAAAAGTATGGCAGTTCTAGACATTTTCCGAAGACTGCAACTTGGACCGTGTCAGTGTAGTCACGTGTAAATTCCCGTTGTCCCAGTAGCTCCACTACTATTTCATAATAAGAAGGGAACGGATTTATCGCCATTCAAATAATAAACTTACCCGAATAAATAATGTTGATGTACAATATCTGTGTTGTAGTTCTCGCTTCCGATTGGATACTAGAATAACTGTGTGATAACTCTTTGTTGTTGATAACTCGCCTAGTCAGAACTGTGCCCAGTTTGCCTTGCATCAAGTGTTGGTTAGTTATTTTATATACATATGATGATAATTCTATTTTATAAATTTGCGTGCTCAGCTACTGATGGGGATGTTGTTAGTGTTACGTGCATGTAAAATCCTTCATGCCCCTTAACTGGGAGTACGGTGGGTGCGTAGTGACATTCCGCTGAGAGAAACTAGTTCCGCTTGAGAGCAAATAGTTCTGTTCGATTAGAAAACAGTGCCTATTCCCCGTCTTCCGGTGTAAGACAGGAACTGAGGCTCCTGTTCAGACTTTGGATTTGTGAGAAACGTGCAACTGAAGGTCCAAACAACGCAACCCCGAACATTCAACCAAGCCACAGGTCTGAACCTTGCACGAGATAATGCGCTGGTGCTTCACACGTATTGCCAGTGTTGCGTGCACGGTAAATGTGTGAATAAACACCATTAGCTAACGCAATGAGCACAATCCTGACGCCAAGAAACATAGGCCAACCACAAAGTTAATTGAGTTCTACGTCAAAGCTTTTGTGATCTAATCAGAGGCTTACGCGGGATCTGCAATTCGACTTCGGGTATGAATGCCAAACATGGATATTTCGCGTAAGCTCAAACGCCGACTTATTTCGTACACAAATAATTATGGCACACCTAAGCACACCTAAGCACACCTATATACCTAACACATGTTTATCTAATGTTGATTAATATATATACCTAACACATGTCTCTCGAATGATTATTACGTCCACGTAGATAGTTATATGGGCCTACTATGTATGTTAACATAAACTTTTTTATTTTGTAATCGTAGTTGAGTTATTGGTTGCATTATGTCTACTTTTAGAGTGGGAGCCCAGCATTTTATTTATGTAAAAAGGGCCAAAGTGTTTGACCCCATGTGTGGGAGGAACCTTTCCCCGACATCACAACAATGAGTTGCTGCCGGATCTTAGGAAGTGGGCAAAAAGTGTGGCTATGTTGCAATGCTGGCATGTAACGTTTTTGCGCAACTTCGAAAATAAATAGCTTTTATATAAATGTAGATTCATGGCTTATTTACCTTACCGAATGGACTAGATGCAAAATGCGCCGACCAGCTGTCAATCAGTGTCAGCTGTGGCGGGTTTTTTTCAATCTGTTTCCGCCGTTCATATTTAATTAAAAAACAAACAACAATTATAACCATTTACATTTAAACTATTCAGATCAACCAACAAAATAATTGTTTGTACTTCAGATGCCTCAAGAGGAATCACAGATTCTAAAATGTTATTTTTCTCAAATTGTGCACATGTCGTTTGTGAATCGTCCCACAACAATCAAGAAATTCATATTTTTTGTATTTTCGTTAAATAATGGAAACTAATCAGTTACAGATGTTAATCATTCCAACGTTAGGTAAGCATTCTTGAAAGAGGGAATTAAAAGGTATTTTGTTCCAACATAATTTATTTCAATTTACTTTTCCTTCAAAATCAACCTTTACATAAAATAAAGTCAACATAATCTACTATAAAACCGTAATAGGTATGTGTTGAATAGTTATAATATGCATACTGGGTACGTGGATGTGTGTGGTCTGACATAGCTACCTTTTGCATGAAATACACGTACTGTTAAAAAGCAATGTACACCTCCTAAAATATGATCGTTTTGACAAATGCCCGCCATGATGGATACTCTACAAATAATATTCTAGGCTTAAAATTTGCAAGGTTGTAGTAATTGGTTATTTACATGTAAACATAACTGTCTGTAAAAGTATTGTAAAACATGGTAAACAAACAATGTTGTTTTTGGCTTGAATGCTATTTATCAGTCTACCCCAAAACAGACTCAACAAAACACTATATCTGTCTGATATCAATATTCACATTTTGGCAAAGCAACATTTCACAAATGGTAACGTAACAACCCCGACACCCCTCCCATCCCATGTAACGTTTCGTCACGTACACCGGCCACGGCTAAGCTTGACATACGTTATGGATGTCCCCTAATACATTAGACCAATTAAAGAAAATGTTGCCTATTACGGTACCCCACGATGTGGTATACAAACATCATGATTAGGCTATGTTTGTTGCATAACAGGACTCGAAACACATTTTTTTTGCTTAGCCTAATCGTACGAGCGGGAATGATTGCACTGGGGTTTGCGTTTGCCGTTGTTGCGTCCTAAATTCTACCTTCCTGCATTCATCGATTGCGATAAAGGTCAAAGAATATTTCCGTTCGTACAATGAATGCTGTGTCGTGTTTACCTGGTTTGTCTTGTTCTGCGCTGCACCATATGTTGTGGTATATCTCTGTGGTAGCTTTGTCTTTTCCAATCCATCTTGCTTTAGCCAGTACAAATATGTTGACACCGAGACCGTTCACGTATTAATTCCTTCACTTATCCGTTCACGTGTTAATTCCTTCACTTATCCGGTAGCGTATAGGATTAGGGCAATCAATGTTCCTGTGGTCGTGTCATGGTTCATTATGTTCAGTACCTTCTTCTCTCTTGTATCTAATTATCCAATCCCAATGGATGCATTCAGTGGGGAGCGCGGTCGTTGTTGATCCGAGTCCTGGAATGGTAGTTATCGTTTAATACTCTTCATACATTTCGTGGGTTTATAGACTTGTTGCCGTGACATCCGTCTCCTCTCTTCAAGTCCGCCAGGTCTCCTTTGTGTATGCCCTCCCGGACATGGCTTCCAGCCTGCACTGCGTGGAGGAGGGGTTGGTCTGAGGTGGTTTGATGCTTGTAATATTACTCACGTCTAAGCAGGTTCCTGTTATCGTCAGATATGTTTCCTTGGCGTGTATGGTAATGTCTATATATCGTTGACAAGAATGGAGTCGGTGAATGCATTGTCATGATGGCTTCTCGAATAGGTTTCACGCTCCGTATGTCAGTCAATAGCGTTATGATAATTTCGGTATGCAGATATGTTCTATTATTGTAAAATACAACCATTACGTATGGTAGCCGATCTGACGTTTCGTTGTGATTTCATTTGTCCTTAGTGTAGCTATTTGAGCAGCGATAAGGCGATGCATCAGTAAGACGCTAAATTAGCCGGCGTAGACACTTTAACATAACATAACATAATTTCTATTGCTTCTTGAGAATAATTGTTTTACAACATGTTCTCGTAGATATCAAATATTAAGACAGATATAAGCATTTCAGAGAAATGGTGTTGCATTGCATACATAACCGACCGGTGTCCTGCTGGAAGCGCCGTAGTCATTGCAACATCATGCTGAAAGCGCCGTGGACATTGCAACATTACCGATCGGTATCGATCAGTTAGAAGAAAGGCTCATTCTTTGTTACACGGCTGAGTGTTTCAGAAAGGATGTTTTCCAATATGTACTATACTATATATTCGGTTATATATTAAGTTAATCACTGGAGTAGGTTTTCTCAAAATAGCGGTATATGCTATCATGTGACACGTTTGTTTGTTGTGATTGGGTACGTTTCACCCCTCCCCCTACCCGTATCACCTATATATATTACGTGTTTGGGCACATGGTTTGCACATCGCTAAAGACCCTGATCAAGGAACACATTGACACAGAAAATGGTCGTCATCTCCAGCAAAGGTAGGTAGATACATGTGTGTGGTTACTAGTTACAACAATTGCACGACGATACTCTATAGGCGCGGACCCAGTTATTGGTTGGCTATCGGTCCTACTGTAGTCTAATATAGCACACATACGTCACCAAACTGTTTTAACTGGTACCAGATAGGCTAAATGTGCGTGTGTGACGACACCATTACTAGCAATCCAGATGGGTTTAGTCATTTGTCATAACAGACGAACAGGGACGTGAATAAATATAAATTGATAATGGTTGTCCGCAGATATGTATATTATATAACTCCCATGCTTATTATGAAATAGTAGAGGAGCAACGGGGACAAGGGTAATTGATACTTGACTACACTGACACGGTTCAAGTTGTTGTCTTCGGGAAATGTCTGTAACTGCAGTACTTTTACACGGGCGACACTAACGTGGATACGGCCGTGTTGTAACGCGAGTATTACAGTCGCATGGGCCCACTGGTGAAGACGTCATTTCTTTCAGAGGAAACATTTTGATTAAATGATGTATTGGGTTTTCCATGGAACTTCCATTCCATGTGATATACCAAATTTCAGGGGTGGCTATTTCCGATCAGCTGTGATGATTATGACTTCTACCCACCTACATGTATACGTAATTATTTGCAGATGTTCTGATATAAGAAAATATGTCAACATTTTAACCTTTTATCGGATAAATCAGGTTTTTGGAACGTAAAACGTAATTTGCGCGTAAAATGTAAAACGTATGAGTTGAAGAGAGATATATAAATTGTTTGCAATCATTTAATTAACTTGAAATCGGGGTTATACGGTGTACATATGGTTTCGCCAGCGTGTGGATGTCGGCTTCACAGATACAGATACCGATGAAAGAATATGCGTTGCAATCGGTCGACAGTACAAGGGGCGACATATAAGAGTGATGTCTTTATTCCCTCAGTGAACTTGTTACCCGGCGTATGCCAACTAGCCGCAAAGTGGTAATGGATGTCCGCAGGTGTGCAAGTTATATACATATATGTGACAGCCGTACCCTTTAACAATATGGCCGGCGCGCGGTCACGGATGAGTGAAGCAAACCGTGACGTGAACCGTAGCGACGTGCAGGGCAAATGACAGAACTCGCAGCGATCACAGCGCACTTACTCGGCGCCATTTGTCTATTTACAAAATCCGCGCGTAAACGCGTTTCGTACGTTCGAGCTGTTAATGCCTGTCAGTTTAGTGTCATTTGTAGTGAGAACGGGGGTAATGCCTTCGCACTTGAAGGAAGCGCACATCAGGCCAGTACTCAAGAAACCGAGTCTAGACAAAACTGTCTTGAATAACTACCGACCCGTATCAAATCTACCCTATCTATCAAAGACAATATAACGTGCCGTTGCTGCGAGATTGTCAGCTCACATGTCAGAGCACAATCTCTGTGAGCCCTATCAGTCAGCGTACAAGCCGAATCACAGCGTTGAGACGGCCCTTGTCTGTGTGCAGAATCACATCCTGCACGCAATGGACAATCAGAATGTTGTCATATTGGTTATCCTTGATATATCGGCTGCGTTTGACACCGTCGACCATGAAGTGATGTTGCGTAGACTCTCACATGATATCGGAGTGGTCCAAGATGCACTAGACTGGTTTAAGTCATAGTACCACAAGGCTTCGTGTGGGTCCTCAGCTGTTCTCCATCTATGTAGAACCAGTTGCTAAGATTATTCGCAAGTACTTTTTGATGTGTCATTTCTACGCGGATGATACTCAAATCTACATTCCAGTGAAACCCCACCAAGAGGACTTTGCTGCGGCTGTCGTCCGTAGTGTGTATGTAATGTGTAGCGGAGATCAGGACGTGGATGATGACAAACTTTTTAAAGTTCAATGACTCAAAGACAGAAGTCATCGTGCTCGGCTCTGCGCAACAACTAAACAAAATTAAGCTGCGCACACTATGCATTGAAGACTGTTTGGTCACCGTAACTCAGAATGTGCGGAATCTTGGTGTACAGTTCGATGCCGAGATGAAGATGGAGACGCACGTGACTGCTGTATGTAGATCTGCAATTTTCTATCCCCGAAATATTGCAAGAATAAGACGTTATCTAACACCTGCAGCGCCAGAACAAGTCATACATTCGTTTGTTACCAGCAGACTTGACGTTGGCAATGTATTACTCCGCCTATGAAACAACTAGAACGGTTGCAGAGAGTACAGAGCTGGGTGGCCCGCCTTGTCGAAGGCGCCAGGAAGTTCTGTCATGTCACACCTCTATTGATCAAGCTGCACTGTCTGCCAATAGCAGTTAGAGTAGAGTATAAGATACTTCTACTCACGCACCGAGCACTGACTGGCTGTGCACCACACTATATCACCAAATGCTTGAACAGACGTCAGCCAACTCAACTGTTGCGCTCCAGTGAATACAGTCATTTATGAGTACCAAATGCAACGCGTCGCTGGGGTGATTGATCATTTTGCGTGGCTGCCCCAACACTATGGAACTTGCTGCCGCAAAAGCTGAATGCAACAACAATCACAAACACTGATTCTAAATCAAACCTTAAGACTTATCCCGAACATTCTGTACGGCGCCGTGAGCAACGATTGTTGGAACAGCGCAATATAAATGTCACGATTTGATTTGATTTGATTTGCATTGGCTAAGAACAGTTTGCGGCGTTATTTGGAACAAAACATTGACAAGGACCGAAAACTCATACACAAGCTATTTATATAAATAATATGGGCACCCAACGAACATGTTCAAAACATGACAAATAATAAGATGTTTGGAACCACACTGTTTATAGGAATCAATAATTTACCTTTCCTTTCCCTTCCTCTTCGGGCCTTGTAAGCGGCAAGTCAAGGCAAAGCGACACTTGATGTGCGATCATTGCCACAGCTGGGTAGATGTTGTATTGTCCGGCTGTGGGAAGTCATGGGCAGAAACCATGGAGGAAGGATTCACTGTTCAGTGCATTGGGTGTTGGAAGGTGGAGTGTCTGCAGAAGGAGATAGTTAGGTTGACAGATATTGTGAAGGGAATGGAGATGGGAATTAGAAAAGAGACAGGTCGAAAGGAGAGAGACGACAGAGAGAGAGGTGAGAATACTGCAAGACTAAAGGAGAATAGCAGTGGCAAGAAAACAGAGGAAAGGAGATTGAGAGGAGGGAAGGTGATTGGAGGGGAAGAAATTGGAAAATCGACGACAGAAAACGTGACAAGCGTGAAGGTGACAGGGGAGAAAGTGACCATAGAGAAGGAGGGAGGGAAGATGGGGCGGGAGAGGAGAGCAGAAA
>JAHLWY010000635.1:0-24901 GCA_020002185.1 Paraescarpia echinospica | reverse complement strand
CTGGGACTATAGCATATACTAACATAATGCCCTGCACTGCGGCACACTCCAGCCTTCCACTTCATCATGCTGGGACCAACTGGGACTATAGCATGTACTAACATAATGATCCGGACGGCAGCACACTCCAGCCTTCCACCTCATCATGCTTGGACCAATTGGGACTATAGCATGTCCTAACATAATGGCCCGGACGGCGGTCCACTCCAGCCTTCCACCACATCATGCTGGGACCATCTGGAACTATAGCATATACTAACATAATGCCCTGCACTGCGGCACACTCCAGCCATCCACTTCATCATGCTGGGACCAACTGGGACTATAGCACGTACTAACATAACGCCCCGGACGGCGGCACACTCCAGCCTTCCAATACATCATGCTGGGACCAACTGGGACTATAGCATGTACTAACTTAATGCCACGGACGGCGGTACACTCCAGCATTCCACCTCATCATGCTGGGACCAACTGGGACTAAAGAGTGTACAAACATAATTCCCCGGACGGCGGCACACTCTAGCCTTCCACATCATCATGCTGGGACCAACTGGGAATATAGCATGTACTAACATAATGCCCCAGACGGCGGCACACTCCATCCTTCTACCTCATCATGCTGGGACCAACTGCGACTATAGCCTGTACTAACGTAATGCCCCGGACGGCGGCACACTCCAGCATTCCACCTCATCATGCTGGGACCAACTGGGTCTATAGCATGTACTAACATAATGCCCTAGACGGCTGCACACTCCAACCTTCCACCTCATCATGCTGGGACCAACTGGGACTCTAGCATATACTAACATAATGCCCCGCACTGCGGCACACTCCAGCTTTCCATTTCATCATGCTGGGACCAACTGGGACTATAGCATGCACTACCATAATGCCCCGGACGGCGGCACATTCCAGCCTTCCACCTCATCATGCTTGGACTAACTGGGGCTATAGCATGTACTATCATAATGCCCCAGATGGCGGCACACTCCAGCCTTCCACCTCATCATGCTGGGAACAACTGGGACTATATCATGTACTAACATAATGCCCCGGACGGCGGCACACTCCAGCCTTCCACCTCATCATGCTGGGACCAACTGGGACTATAGCATGTACTAACATATTGCCCCAGACGGCGGCACGCTCCAGCATTCCACCTCATCATGCTGGGACCAACTGGTAATATAGCATGTACTAACATAATGCCCCAGACGGAGGCACACTCTAGCTTTCCACCTCTTCATGCTGGGACCAACTGGGACTATAGCATGTACTAACTTAATGCCCCGGACGGCGGCACACTCCAGCCTTCCACCTCATCATGCTTGGACCTACTGGGACTATAGCATATACCAACATAATGCCCCACACTGCGGCACACTCCAACCTTCCACCACATCATGCTGGGACCAACTTGGACTACAGCATGTATTAACATAATGCCCCGCACTGCGCCACACTCCAGCCTTCCACCTCTTCATGCTGGGACCAACTGGGTCTATAGCTTGTACTAATATAATGCCCCAGACGGCGGCACACTCCTGCCTTCCACTTCATCATTATGGGACCAACAAGGACTATAGCACGTACTAACATAATGCTCCGGACGGCGGCACACTCCAGCCTTCCACTTCATCATGCTGGGACCAACTGGGACTATAGCATGTACTAACATAATGCCCCGGACGGCGACACACTCCAGCCTTCCACTTCATCATGCTGGGACCAACTGGGACTATAGCATGTACTAACATAATGCTCCGGACGGCGTCACACTCCAGCCTTCCACTTCATCATGCTTGGACCAACTGGGACTGTAGCATGTACAACATAATTCCCCGGACGGCGGCACACTCCAGCCTTCCACCACATCATGCTGGGACCATCAGGGTCTATAGCATATACTAATATAATGCCCCGCACTGCTTCACACTCCAGCCTTCCACCTCATCATGCTGTGACCAACTGGGACTATAGTGTGTACTAACATAATGCCCCGGACGGCGGCACACACCAGCCTTCCACCTCATCATGCTGGGACCAACTGGGAATATAGCATGTACTAACAAAATGCCCCAGACGTCGGCACACTCCTTCCTTCCACCTCATCATGCTGGGACCAACTGCGACTATAGCATGTACTAACTTAATGCCCCGGACGGCGACACACTCCAGCCTTCCACCTGATCATGCTGGGACCAACTGGGACTATAGCATGTACTAACATAATGCCCTAGACGGCGGCACACTCCATCCTTCCACTTCATCATGCTGGGTCCAACTGGGACTACAGCATGTACTAACATAATGCCCCGGAAGGCGGCACACTCCAGCCTTCCACCTCATCATGCAGGGACCAACTGGGACTATAGTGTGTACTAAAATAATGCCCCGCACTGCGGCACACTCCTGCCTTCCACTTCATCATGCTGGGACCAATTGGGACTATAGCACGTACAAACATAATTCCCCGGACGGCGGAACACTCCAGCCTTCCACCTCATCATGCAGGGACCAACTGTGAATAAAGCATGTACTAACTTAATGCCCCGGACGGCGGCACACTCCAGCATTCCACCTCTTCATGCTGGGACCAACTGGGTCTATAGCATGTACTAACATAATGCCCCGCAATGCGCCACACTCCAGCCTTCAACTTCATCATGCTGGGTCTAACTGGGACTAGAGCATGTACTAACATAATGCCCCGGACGGCGACACACTTCAGCCTTCCACCTCATCATGCAGGGACCAACTGGGACTATATTGTGTACTAACATAATGCCCCGCACTGCGGCACACTCCTGCCTTCCACTTCATCATGCTGGGACCAACTGGGACTATAGCACGTACAAACATAATTCCCCGGACGGCGGCACACTCCAGCCTTCCACCTCATCATGCTGGGACCAACTGGGAATATAGCATGTACTAACATAATACCCCAGACGGCGGCACACTCAATCCTTCTACCTCATCATGCTGGGACCAACTGGGACTATAGCATATACTAACATAATGCCCCGCACTGCGGCACACTCCTGCCTTCCACTTCATCATGCTGGGACCAACTGGGACTATAGCATGTACTAACACAATGCTCCCGACGGCAGCACACTCCAGCCTTCCACCTCATCATGCTGGGACCAACTGGGACTATAGCATGTACTAAAATAATGCCCTAGACGGCGGCACACTCCAGCCTTCCACCTCATCATGCTGGGACCAACTGGTACTATAGCATATACTAACATAATGCCCCGCACTGTGGCACACTCTAGCCTTCCACCTCATGATGCTGGGACCAACTGGGAATATAGCATGTACTAACATAATGCCCCGCACTGCGCCACACTCCAGCCTTCCACCTCATCATGCTGGGACCAACTGGGACTATACCATGTACTAACATAATGCCCCAGACGGTGGCACACTCCTGCCTTCCACCTCAACACGCTGGGAACAACTGGGAATATAGCATGTACTAACATAATGCCCCGGACGGGGGCACACTCCAGACTTCCACTTCATCATGCTGGGACCAACTGGGACTATAGCATGTACTAACTTAATGCCCCGGACTGCGGCACACTCCAGCCTTCCACTTCATCATGCTGGGACCAACTGGGACTATAGCATATACTAACATAATGCCCCGCACTGCGGCACACTCCTGCCTTCCACTTCATCATGCTGGGACCAACTGGGACTATATCATGTACTAACATAATGCTCCGGACGGCAGCACACTCCAGCCTTCCACCTCATCATGCTTGGACCAACTGGGACTATAGCATGTACTAACATAATGCCCCGGACGGCGGCACACTCCAGCCTTCCACCATATCATGCTGGGACCAACTGGGAATATAGCATGTACTAACATAATGCCCCAGACGGCGGCACACTCCATCCTTCTACCTCATCATGCTGGGACCAACTGCGACTATAGCCTGTACTAACTTAATGCCCCGGACGGCGGCACACTCCAGCATTCCACCTCATCATGCAGGGACCAACTGGGTCTATAGCATGTACTAACATAATGCCCTAGACGGCTGCACACTCCAACCTTCCACCTCATCATGCTGGGACCAACTGGGACTCTAGCATATACTAACATAATGCCCCGCACTGCGGCACACTCCAGCTTTCCACCTCATCATGCTGGGACCAACTGGGACTATAGCATGTACTACCATAATGGCCCGGACGGCGGCACAATCCAGCCTTCCACCTCATCATGCTTAGACTAACTGGGGCTATAGCATGTACTATCATAATGCCCCAGATGGCGGCACACTCCAGCCTTCCACCTCATCATGCTGGGAACAACTGGGACTATATCATGTACTAACATAAGGCCCCGCACTGCGGCACACTCCAGCCTTCCACCTCATCATGCTGGGACCAACTGGGACTATAGCATGTACTAACATATTGCCCCAGACGGCGGCACGCTCCAGCATTCCACCTCATCATGCTGGGACCAACTGGTAATATAGCATGTACTAACATAATGCCCCAGACGGAGGCACACTCTAGCTTTCCACCTCTTCATGCTGGGACCAACTGGGACTATAGCATGTACTAACTTAATGCCCCGGACGGCGGCACACTCCAGCCTTCCACCTCATCATGCTGGGACCAACTGGGACTATAGCATATACCAACATAATGCCCCACACTGCGGCACACTCCAACCTTCCACCACATCATGCTGGGACCAACTTGGACTACAGCATGTACTGACATAATGCCCCGCACTGCGCCACACTCCAGCCTTCCACCTCTTCATGCTGGGACCAACTGGGTCTATAGCTTGTACTAATATAATGCCCCAGACGGCGGCACACTCCTGCCTTCCACTTCATCATTATGGGACCAACTAGGACTATAGCACGTACTAACATAATGCTCCGGACGGCGGCACACTCCAGCCTTCCACTTCATCATGCTGGGACCAACTGGGACTATAACATGTACTAACATAATGCCCCGGACGGCGACACACTCCAGCCTTCCACTTCATCATGCTGGGACCAACTGGGACTATAGCATGTACTAACATAATGCTCCGGACGGCGTCACACTCCAGCCTTCCACCTCATCATGCTTGGACCAACTGGGACTGTAGCATGTACTAACATAATTCCCCGGAAGGCGGCACACTCCAGCCTTCCACCACATCATGCTGGGACCATCAGGGTCTATAGCATATACTAATATAATGCCCCGCACTGCTTCACACTCCAGCCTTCCACCTCATCATGCTGTGACCAACTGGGACTATAGTGTGTACTAACCTAATGCCCCGGACGGCGGCACACACCAGCCTTCCACCTCATCATGCTGGGACCAACTGGGAATATAGCATGTACTAACAAAATGCCCTAGACGGCGCCACACTCCATCCTTCCACTTCATCATGCTGGGTCCAACTGGGACTACAGCATGTACTATCATAATGCCCCGGACGGCGGCACACTCCAGCCTTCCACCTCATCATGCAGGGACCAACTGGGACTATAGTGTGTACTAACGTAATGCCCCGCACTGCGGCACACTCCTGCCTTCCACTTCATCATGCTGGGACCAACTGGGACTATAGCACGTACAAACATAATTCCCCGGACGGCGGTACACTCCAGCCTTCCACCTCATCATGCAGGGACCAACTTTGAATAAAGCATGTACTAACTTAATGCCCCGGACGGCGGCACACTCCAGCATTCCACCTCTTCATGCTGGGACCAACTGGGTCTATAGCATGTACTAACATAATGTCCCGCAATGCGCCACACTCCAGCCTTCAACTTCATCATGCTGGGTCCAACTGGGACTAGAGCATGTACTAACATAATGCCCCGGACGGCGGCACACTTCAGCCTTCCACCTCATCATGCTGGGACCAACTGGGAATATAGCATGTACTAACATAATACCCCAGACGGCGGCACACTCAATCCTTCTACCTCATCATGCTGGGACCAACTGTGAATATAGCATGTACTATCTTAATGCCCCGGACGGCGGCACACTCCAGCATTCCACCTTATCATGCTTGGACCAACTGGGTCTATAGCATGTACTAACATAATGCCCCGCACTGCGCCACACTCCAGCCTTCTACCTCATCATGCTGGGACCAACTGGGACTATAGCTTGTACTAAAATAATGCCCCAGACGGTGGCACACTCCAGCCTTCCACCTCATCATGGTGGGACCAACTGGAACTATAGCAGGTACTAACATAATGCCCCGGACGGCGGCACATTCCAGCCTTCCACCCCATCATGCTGGGATCATCTGGGACTATAGCATATACTAACATAATGCCCTGCACTGCGGCACACTCCAGCCTTCCACCTCATCATGCTGGGACCAACTGGGACTATAGCATGTACTAAAATAATGCCCTAGACGGCGGCACACTCCAGCCTTCCACCTCATCATGCTGGGACCAACTGGTACTATAGCATATACTAACATAATGCCCCGCACTGTGGCACACTCTAGCCTTCCACCTCATGATGCTGGGACCAACTGGGAATATAGCATGTACTAACATAATGCCCCGCACTGCGCCACACTCCAGCCTTCCACCTCATCATGCTGGGACCAACTGGGACTATACCATGTACTAACATAATGCCCCAGACGGTGGCACACTCCTGCCATCCACCTCAACATGCTGAGAACAACTGGGAATATAGCATGTACTAACATAATGCCCCGGACGGGGGCACACTCCAGACTTCCACTTCATCATGCTGGGACCAACTGGGAATATAGCATGTACTAACTTAATGCCCCGGACTGCGGCACACTCCAGCCTTCCACTTCATCATGCTGGGACCAACTGGGACTATAGCATATACTAACATAATGCCCCGCACGGCGGCACACTCCTGCCTTCCACTTCATCATGCTGGGACCAACTGGGACTATAGCATGTACTAACATAATGCTCCGGACGGCAGCACACTCCAGCCTTCCACCTCATCATGCTTGGACCAACTGGGACTATAGCATGTACTAACATAATGCCCCGGACGGCGGCACACTCCAGCCTTCCACCATATCATGCTGGGACCAACTGGGAATATAGCATGTACTAACATAATGCCCCAGACGGCGGCACACTCCATCCTTCTACCTCATCATGCTGGGACCAACTGCGACTATAGCCTGTACTAACTTAATGCCCCGGACG
Organism: Paraescarpia echinospica; assembly: GCA_020002185.1. Taxonomy (NCBI): domain Eukaryota; kingdom Metazoa; phylum Annelida; class Polychaeta; order Sabellida; family Siboglinidae; genus Paraescarpia; species Paraescarpia echinospica. The sequence continues at coordinate 17,675 of JAHLWY010000635.1, read as the reverse complement.
GCGGCACACTCCAGCATTCCACCTCATCATGCAGGGACCAACTGGGTCTATAGCATGTACTAACATAATGCCCTAGACGGCTGCACACTCCAACCTTCCACCTCATCATGCTGGGACCAACTGGGACTCTAGCATATACTAACATAATGCCCCGCACTGCGGCACACTCCAGCTTTCCACCTCATCATGCTGGGACCAACTGGGACTATAGCATGTACTACCATAATGCCCCGGACGGCGGCACATTCCAGCCTTCCACCTCATCATGCTTGGACTAACTGGGGCTATAGCATGTACTATCATAATGCCCCAGATGGCGGCATACTCCAGCCTTCCACCTCATCATGCTGGGAACAACTGGGACTATATCATGTACTAACATAATGCCCCGCACTGCGGCACACTCCAGCCTTCCACCTCATCATGCTGGGACCAACTGGGACTATAGCATGTACTAACATATTGCCCCAGACGGCGGCACGCTCCAGCATTCCACCTCATCATGCTGGGACCAACTGGTAATATAGCATGTACTAACATAATGCCCCAGACGGAGGCACACTCTAGCTTTCCACCTCTTCATGCTGGGACCAACTGGGACTATAGCATGTACTAACTTAATGCCCCGGACGGCGGCACACTCCAGCCTTCCACCTCATCATGCTTGGACCTACTGGGACTATAGCATATACCAACATAATGCCCCACACTGCGGCACACTCCAACCTTCCACCACATCATGCTGGGACCAACTTGGACTACAGCATGTACTGACATAATGCCCCGCACTGCGCCACACTCCAGCCTTCCACCTCTTCATGCTGGGACCAACTGGGTCTATAGCTTGTACTAATATAATGCCCCAGACGGCGGCACACTCCTGCCTTCCACTTCATCATTATGGGCCAACTAGGACTATAGCACGTACTAACATAATGCTCCGGACGGCGGCACACTCCAGCCTTCCACTTCATCATGCTGGGACCAACTGGGACTATAACATGTACTAACATAATGCCCCGGACGGCGACACACTCCAGCCTTCCACTTCATCATGCTGGGACCAACTGGGACTATAGCATGTACTAACATAATGCTCCGGACGGCGTCACACTCCAGCCTTCCACCTCATCATGCTTGGACCAACTGGGACTGTAGCATGTACTAACATAATTCCCCGGAAGGCGGCACACTCCAGCCTTCCACCACATCATGCTGGGACCATCAGGGTCTATAGCATATACTAATATAATGCCCCGCACTGCTTCACACTCCAGCCTTCCACCTCATCATGCTGTGACCAACTGGGACTATAGTGTGTACTAACATAATGCCCCGGACGGCGGCACACACCAGCCTTCCACCTCATCATGCTGGGACCAACTGGGAATATAGCATGTACTAACAAAATGCCCCAGACGGCGGCACACTCCTTCCTTCCACCTCATCATGCTGGGACCAACTGCGACTATAGCATGTACTAACTTAATGCCCCGGACGGCGACACACTCCAGCCTTCCACCTGATCATGCTGGGACCAACTGGGACTATAGCAAGTACTAACATAATGCCCTAGACGGCGGCACACTCCATCCTTCCACTTCATCATGCTGGGTCCAACTGGGACTACAGCATGTACTATCATAATGCCCCGGACGGCGGCACACTCCAGCCTTCCACCTCATCATGCAGGGACCAACTGGGACTATAGTGTGTACTAACATAATGCCCCGCACTGCGGCACACTCCTGCCTTCCACTTCATCATGCTGGGACCAACTGGGACTATAGCACGTACAAACATAATTCCCCGGACGGCGGTACACTCCAGCCTTCCACCTCATCATGCAGGGACCAACTTTGAATAAAGCATGTACTAACTTAATGCCCCGGACGGCGGCACACTCCAGCATTCCACCTCTTCATGCTGGGACCAACTGGGTCTATAGCATGTACTAACATAATGTCCCGCAATGCGCCACACTCCAGCCTTCAACTTCATCATGCTGGGTCCAACTGGGACTAGAGCATGTACTAACATAATGCCCCGGACGGCGGCACACTTCAGCCTTCCACCTCATCATGCTGGGACCAACTGGGAATATAGCATGTACTAACATAATACCCCAGACGGCGGCACACTCAATCCTTCTACCTCATCATGCTGGGACCAACTGTGAATATAGCATGTACTAACTTAATGCCCCGGACGGCGGCACACTCCAGCATTCCACCTTATCATACTGGGACCAACTGGGTCTATAGCATGTACTAACATAATGCCCCGCACTGCGCCACACTCCAGCCTTCTACCTCATCATGCTGGGACCAACTGGGACTATAGCTTGTACTAAAATAATGCCCCAGACGGTGGCACACTCCAGCCTTCCACCTCATCATAGTGGGACCAACTGGAACTATAGCAGGTACTAACATAATGCCCCGGACGGCGGCACATTCCAGCCTTCCACCACATCATGCTGGGATCATCTGGGACTATAGCATATACTTACATAATGCCCTGCACTGCGGCACACTCCAGCCTTCCACCTCATCATGCTGGGACCAACTGGGACTATAGCATGTACTAAAATAATGCCCTAGACGGCGGCACACTCCAGCCTTCCACCTCATCATGCTGGGACCAACTGGTACTATAGCATATACTAACATAATGCCCCGCACTGTGGCACACTCTAGCCTTCCACCTCATGATGCTGGGACCAACTGGGAATATAGCATGTACTAACATAATGCCCCGCACTGCGCCACACTCCAGCCTTCCACCTCATCATGCTGGGACCAACTGGGACTATACCATGTACTAACATAATGCCCCAGACGGTGGCACACTCCTGCCATCCACCTCAACATGCTGAGAACAACTGGGAATATAGCATGTACTAACATAATGCCCCGGACGGGGGCACACTCCAGACTTCCACTTCATCATGCTGGGACCAACTGGGACTATAGCATGTACTAACTTAATGCCCCGGACTGCGGCACACTCCATCCTTCCACCTCATCATGCTGGGACCAACTGGGACTATAGCATGTACTAACATATTGCCCCAGACGGCGGCACGCTCCAGCATTCCACCTCATCATGCTGGGACCAACTGGTAATATAGCATGTACTAACATAATGCCCCAGACGGAGGCACACTCTAGCTTTCCACCTCTTCATGCTGGGACCAACTGGGACTATAGCATGTACTAACTTAATGCCCCGGACGGCGGCACACTCCAGCCTTCCACCTCATCATGCTTGGACCTACTGGGACTAGTTGAGCAGATGTGTAAAGAAGAGGGGGTGGGATTCGTAGATTTATGGGGATACTTTGTTGGGAGGGAAGATATGTACATGAGAGATGGCCTACATCTAAGTGGAAAGGGGGCAGCAGTTTTCTCAGAGAACTTGCTGCAATCTGTTGACAGTGGGACAGGCTGCATCTATTTAAACTAGATTCGCAGGGGGGATTCACAGAGAAGCCTGAAACTGGAGGCATAGATAAAGACAGCAGAAATAAATCGGCAAAGAACAGCCTGGAAAACTGTTCTGAATCAGGATATAAATGCATTTGTTTAAATGCAAGGAGCATAGTAAACAAAAGAAGTGAACTAAACATTATGGTAGAAGATATTGACCCTCACATAATAGGTATAACCGAATCGTGGGCCACCACTGATATATCAGATGCCGAATTGGGACTAACAGGATATGTAATGTTTAGGAAAGATAGAATAGGAAGAAAGGGAGGTGGAGTTATTTTATATATTAAAGAATCTATCCAGGCTTATGAAATAAAATTAGAAAGAGAAGCAGATTGCGAAGAAGCTGTTTGGTGTAACATAGTTACAGGAAACTCAACGTTAACAGTTGGGTTAGTTTATCGAAGTCCAAACATAAGCATAGAAGAGAATGAAAAAATACAAAACGCTATAAAGGAAGTAAGCAAACGGAACTGTATTATTATGGGGGACTTTAACCATGGGCATATACAATGGAAATCTCTACAGAGTATGGGGAGTGAGGACCACAAGTTTTTAGTTTTAGTACAAGATAGTTTCCTTTCTCAACATGTGCTAGAACCAACCAGGGGAGAGAATGTGTTAGACTTAGTTTTGTCCTCACAGAAAGAATTAGTTGACAATGTCAAGATATGTGAGCCACTGGGGAGTAGTGATCACAACCAGATACATTTTACCATCAAAGTAAAATCAGAAAGGAATAGTAAAAAGCAGTATAGGAGAAATTTCCACAAAGGAAGGTATAAGGACATGAGGAAATATTTAGCAAAGATAGACTGGAATAACACACTGAAGAATAAGACAGCAACCGAATGCTGGAATATCTTAAATAGTGAAATTAAGTGCATAGTCGATAAATTTGTACCTTTCAAAAAACAAGGGAAACGGTCTAAAAAGAAACACTTATCGAAAGAAGCCATTAGAAAAATTAAGTATAAACAAATGATGTGGAAGTCATATAGATGTACTGGAAATGATGAAGACTACAACATTTATAAAGAAGCACTTAATCAAGCTACAGCTGAAATTAGAAATTCAAAGAGAAGCTATGAAAAAAAATTAGCTAGTAATATAAAACATGACAGTAAGAGTTTTTATGCGTATATTCGAAGCAAACAGAAAGTTCAGGATAAGGTCGGTCCTCTAGAAGATAGTGCTGGAAATACAATATCAGAGGGATTCTTAATGGCAGAAGACCTGAATGAGTATTTTAGTTCAGTGTTTACCAGGGAAGATATTAGTTCACTGCCAGTACCAGAGGCTAAGTTCAAGGGGGCAGATTCAGACTATTTAGGACAGTTAGTTGTAACCTCGGAAATGGTAGCTAAGAAAATAAGGGCTATGAAGGATAATAAATCACCTGGAGTGGACGGGATTCCGCCTAAACTACTATTGGAAATTGTAGAACAAATTAGCGTACCGCTTGCAACAGTTTTCAATTTGTCATTAGAAGAGGGAGTGGTTCCTTTAGAATGGAAAGAGGCAAACATTATACCGTTATTTAAAAAGGTTCGAGAAACAAGTCAGAGAACTATAGACCAGTGAGTTTAACATCAGTGATTTGCAAATTATTAGAAAGACTAATTAAAGATCACATGGTGGATTTTCTTGTTAAACATAACTTGATAAACCCATCTCAACATGGGTTTTTAAAAGCGAGGTCATGCTTAACAAATATGTTATGTTTTTTGGAAGACATCACTAGGTGGGTAGATGAGGGACCACCAGTAGATATAATCTATTTAGATTTTCAAAAAGCTTTCGACAAAGTACCACATCAAAGATTACTCCTTAAGCTAAAGGCCCATGGCATAGGAAATGGTATAATAAACTGGATAGAAAAATGGCTGAATGACAGAAGACAACGTGTAGTAGTTGATGGGGAGGCTTCAAACTGGAAATCGGTATTGAGTGGGGTACCACAGGGATCAGTACTAGGACCTATATTATTCTTAGTATATATCAACGATTTGGACGATGATATAACAAGCAAGGTGTTAAAATTTGCGGATGATACAAAAGTGTTTAGAAGGATTAAAAGTGATGGAGACAGACAGCATTTACAAGATGATCTTGATAGGTTGATCAAATGGTCTGAAAAGTGGCAAATGCTGTTCAATTTTGGGAAATGTAAATGCCTCCACACAGGTCATTGGAATGAAGAGGTAAAATATAAAATGGGGGGTACTGTTCTAAGTACTACTGTAAAAGAAAAGGACTTAGGGTTAACCATTAGCGCTGATATGAAGGTTTCAGAGCAGTGCGGAATTGCAGCGTCAAAGGGAAATCAAATCCTTGGATTAATTAGGCGAAATATAGCGTATAAGAAAAAAGAATTAATAGTACCGCTGTACAAAACAATAGTGAGGCCTCATTTAGAATATTGTATACAAGCATGGAGGCCATATCGCAAGAAGGACATAGATATGCTAGAAAGAGTACAGAGGAGAGCGACTAAAATGATACCAAATCTGAGGGATCTTAGTTACGAAATACGCCTAAAAGAATGTGGTTTAACAACACTAGAGACCAGGAGATTGAGAGGAGATCACATAGAAGTGTTTAAAATATTGAATGGTTATGAAAATATTGATAGAAACATTTTTTTCTCAGTTAAGAAAGATAGAAGGACCAGAGGACATGAAGCTACATTAGTAAAGGAGCAGTGTAGATTAGATATAAGAAAGTTCTCATTCTCACAAAGGACTGTAAATGAATGGAACAGATTATCTCCTGATTGTGTTGGTGCTAGTAGCGTGAATATGTTTAAAAATAAAATCGACACACACCTTAAAAAGGCGGGATACATGTAGATAACAAGTATTGGACTCTCGATAAGCCAAAAGGCTTCCTTGTCCACCTGCCATCCAGAGTAATTTTCTGGATGGCAATCTTGTTAAATCTATAGCATATACCAACATAATGCCCCACACTGCGGCACACTCCAACCTTCCACCACATCATGCTGGGACCAACTTGGACTACAGCATGTACTAACATAATGCCCCGCACTGCGCCACACTCCAGCCTTCCACCTCTTCATGCTGGGACCAACTGGGCCTATAGCTTGTACTAATATAATGCCCCAGACGGCGGCACACTCCTGCCTTCCACTTCATCATTATGGGACCAACTAGGACTATAGCACGTACTAACATAATGCTCCGGACGGCGGCACACTCCAGCCTTCCACTTCATCATGATGGGACCAACTGGGACTATAACATGTACTAACATAATGCCCCGGACGGCGACACACTCCAGCCTTCCACTTCATCATGCTGGGACCAACTGGGACTATAGCATGTACTAACATAATGCTCCGGACGGCGTCACACTCCAGCCTTCCACCTCATCATGCTTGGACCAACTGGGACTGTAGCATGTACTAACATAATTCCCCGGAAGGCGGCACACTCCAGCCTTCCACCACATCATGCTGGGACAATCAGGGTCTATAGCATATACTAATATAATGCCCCGCACTGCTTCACACTCCAGCCTTCCACCTCATCATGCTGTGACCAACTGGGACTATAGTGTGTACTAACATAATGCCCCGGACGGCGGCACACACCAGCCTTCCACCTCATCATGCTGGGACCAACTGGGAATATAGCATGTACTAACAAAATGCCCCAGACGGCGGCACACTCCTTCCTTCCACCTCATCATGCTGGGACCAACTGCGACTATAGCATGTACTAACTTAATGTCCCGGACGGCGACACACTCCAGCCTTCCACCTGATCATGCTGGGACCAACTGGGACTATAGCAAGTACTAACATAATGCCCTAGACGGCGCCACACTCCATCCTTCCACTTCATCATGCTGGGTCCAACTGGGACTACAGCATGTACTATCATAATGCCCCGGACGGCGGCACACTCCAGCCTTCCACCTCATCATGCAGGGACCAACTGGGACTATAGTGTGTACTAACATAATGCCCCGCACTGCGGCACACTCCTGCCTTCCACTTCATCATGCTGGGACCAACTGGGACTATAGCACGTACAAACATAATTCCCCGGACGGCGGTACACTCCAGCCTTCCACCTCATCATGCAGGGACCAACTTTGAATAAAGCATGTACTAACTTAATGCCCCGGACGGCGGCACACTCCAGCATTCCACCTCTTCATGCTGGGACCAACTGGGTCTATAGCATGTACTAACATAATGTCCCGCAATGCGCCACACTCCAGCCTTCAACTTCATCATGCTGGGTCCAACTGGGACTAGAGCATGTACTAACATAATGCCCCGGACGGCGGCACACTTCAGCCTTCCACCTCATCATGCTGGGACCAACTGGGAATATAGCATGTACTAACATAATACCCCAGACGGCGGCACACTCAATCCTTCTACCTCATCATGCTGGGACCAACTGTGAATATAGCATGTACTAACTTAATGCCCCGGACGGCGGCACACTCCAGCATTCCACCTTATCATACTGGGACCAACTGGGTCTATAGCATGTACTAACATAATGCCCCGCACTGCGCCACACTCCAGCATTCTACCTCATCATGCTGGGACCAACTTTGACTATAGCTTGTACTAAAATAATGCCCCAGACGGTGGCACACTCCAGCCTTCCACCTCATCATGGTGGGACCAACTGGAACTATAGCAGGTACTAACATAATGCCCCGGACGGCGGCACATCCCAGCCTTCCACCACATCATGCTGGGACCATCTGGGACTATAGCATATACTAACATAATGCCCTGCACTGCGGCACACTCCAGCCTTCCACCTCATCATGCTGGGACCAACTGGGACTATAGCATGTACTAAAATAATGCCCTAGACGGCGGCACACTCCAGCCTTCCACCTCATCATGCTGGGACCAACTGGTACTATAGCATATACTAACATAATGCCCCGCACTGTGGCACACTCTAGCCTTCCACCTCATGATGCTGGGACCAACTGGGAATATAGCATGTACTAACATAATGCCCCGCACTGCGCCACACTCCAGCCTTCTACCTCAGCATGCTGGGACCAACTGGGACTATACCATGTACTAACATAATGCCCCAGACGGTGGCACACTCCTGCCATCCACCTCAACATGCTGAGAACAACTGGGAATATAGCATGTACTAACATAATGCCCCGGACGGGGGCACACTCCAGACTTCCACTTCATCATGCTGGGACCAACTGGGACTATAGCATGTACTAACTTAATGCCCCGGACTGCGGCACACTCCAGCCTTCCACTTCATCATGCTGGGACCAACTGGGACTATAGCATATACTAACATAATGCCCCGCACTGCGGCACACTCCTGCCTTCCACTTCATCATGCTGGGACCAACTGGGACTATAGCATGTACTAACATAATGCTCCGGACGGCAGCACACTCCAGCCTTCCACCTCATCATGCCTGGACCAACTGGGACTATAGCATGTACAAACATAATGCCCCGGACGGCGGCACACTCCAGCCTTCCACCATATCATGCTGGGACCATCTGGAACTATAGCATATACTAACATAATGCCTTGAACTGCGGCACACTCCAGCCTTCCACATCATCATGCTGGGACCAACTGGGACTATAGCACGTACTAACATAACGCCCCGGACGGCGGCACACTCCAGCCTTCCAATACATCATGCTGGGACCAACTGGGACTATAGCATGTACTAACTTAATGCCACGGACGGCGGTACACTCCAGCATTCCACCTCATCATGCTGGGACCAACTGGGACTAAAGAGTGTACAAACATAATTCCCCGGACGGCGGCACACTCCAGCCTTCCACATCATCATGCTGGGACCAACTGGGAATATAGCATGTACTAACATAATGCCCCAGACGGCGGCACACTCCATCCTTCTACCTCATCATGCTGGGACCAACTGCGACTATAGCCTGTACTAACTTAATGCCCCGGACGGCGGCACACTCCAGCATTCCACCTCATCATGCTGGGACCAACTGGGTCTATAGCATGTACTAACATAATGCCCTAGACGGCTGCACACTCCAACCTTCCACCTCATCATGCTGGGACCAACTGGGACTCTAGCATATACTAACATAATGCCCCGCACTGCGGCACACTCCAGCTTTCCATTTCATCATGCTGGGACCAACTGGGACTATAGCATGCACTACCATAATGCCCCGGACGGCGGCACATTCCAGCCTTCCACCTCATCATGCTTGGACTAACTGGGGCTATAGCATGTACTATCATAATGCCCCAGATGGCGGCACACTCCAGCCTTCCACCTCATCATGCTGGGAACAACTGGGACTATATCATGTACTAACATAATGCCCCGCACTGCGGCACACTCCAGCCTTCCACCTCATCATGCTGGGACCAACTGGGACTATAGCATGTACTAACATATTGCCCCAGACGGCGGCACGCTCCAGCATTCCACCTCATCATGCTGGGACCAACTGGTAATATAGCATGTACTAACATAATGCCCCAGACGGAGGCACACTCTAGCTTTCACCTCTTCATGCTGGGACCAACTGGGACTATAGCATGTACTAACTTAATGCCCCGGACGGCGGCACACTCCAGCCTTCCACCTCATCATGCTTGGACCTACTGGGACTATAGCATATACCAACATAATGCCCCACACTGCGGCACACTCCAACCTTCCACCACATCATGCTGGGACCAACTTGGACTACAGCATGTACTAACATAATGCCCCGCACTGCGCCACACTCCAGCCTTCCACCTCTTCATGCTGGGACCAACTGGGTCTATAGCTTGTACTAATATAATGCCCCAGACGGCGGCACACTCCTGCCTTCCACTTCATCATTATGGGACCAACTAGGACTATAGCACGTACTAACATAATGCTCCGGACGGCGGCACACTCCAGCCTTCCACTTCATCATGCTGGGACCAACTGGGACTATAACATGTACTAACATAATGCCCCGGACGGCGACACACTCCAGCCTTCCACTTCATCATGCTGGGACCAACTGGGACTATAGCATGTACTAACATAATGCTCCGGACGGCGTCACACTCCAGCCTTCCACTTCATCATGCTTGGACCAACTGGGACTGTAGCATGTACATACATAATTCCCCGGACGGCGGCACACTCCAGCCTTCCACCACATCATGCTGGGACCATCAGGGTCTATAGCATATACTAATATAATGCCCCGCACTGCTTCACACTCCAGCCTTCCACCTCATCATGCTCTGACCAACTGGGACTATAGTGTGTACTAACATAATGCCCCGGACGGCGGCACACACCAGCCTTCCACCTCATCATGCTGGGACCAACTGGGAATATAGCATGTACTAACAAAATGCCCCAGACGTCGGCACACTCCTTCCTTCCACCTCATCATGCTGGGACCAACTGCGACTATAGCATGTACTAACTTAATGCCCCGGACGGCGACACACTCCAGCCTTCCACCTGATCATGCTGGGACCAACTGGGACTATAGCATGTACTAACATAATGCCCTAGACGGCGGCACACTCCATCCTTCCACTTCATCATGCTGGGTCCAACTGGGACTACAGCATGTACTAACATAATGCCCCGGAAGGCGGCACACTCCAGCCTTCCACCTCATCATGCAGGGACCAACTGGGACTATAGTGTGTACTAAAATAATGCCCCGCACTGCGGCACACTCCTGCCTTCCACTTCATCATGCTGGGACCAATTGGGACTATAGCACGTACAAACATAATTCCCCGGACGGCGGAACACTCCAGCCTTCCACCTCATCATGCAGGGACCAACTGTGAATAAAGCATGTACTAACTTAATGCCCCGGACGGCGGCACACTCCAGCATTCCACCTCTTCATGCTGGGACCAACTGGGTCTATAGCATGTACTAACATAATGCCCCGCAATGCGCCACACTCCAGCCTTCAACTTCATCATGCTGGGTCCAACTGGGACTAGAGCATGTACTAACATAATGCCCCGGACGGCGGCACACTTCAGCCTTCCACCTCATCATGCAGGGACCAACTGGGACTATAGTGTGTACTAACATAATGCCCCGCACTGCGGCACACTCCTGCCTTCCACTTCATCATGCTGGGACCAACTGGGACTATAGCACGTACAAACATAATTCCCCGGACGGCGGCACACTCCAGCCTTCCACCTCATCATGCTGGGACCAACTGGGAATATAGCATGTACTAACATAATACCCCAGACGGCGGCACACTCAATCCTTCTACCTCATCATGCTGGGACCAACTCTGAATATAGCATGTACTAACTTAATGCCCCGGACGGCGGCACACTCCAGCATTCCACCTTATCATGCTGGGACCAACTGGGTCTATAGCATGTACTAACATAATGCCCCGCACTGCGCCACACTCCAGCCTTCTACCTCATCATGCTGGGACCAACTGGGACTATAGCTTGTACTAAAATAATGCCCCAGACGGTGGCACACTCCAGCCTTCCACCTCATCATGGTGGGACCAACTGGAACTATAGCAGGTACTAACATAATGCCCCGGACGGCGGCACATTCCAGCCTTCCACCACATCATGCTGGGACCATCTGGGACTATAGCATATACTAACATAATGCCCTGCACTGCGGCACACTCCAGCCTTCAACTTCATCATGCTGGGACCAACTGGGACCATAGCATGTACTAACATAATGCCCCGCACTGCGTCACACTCCAGCCTTCCACTTCATCATGCTGGGACCAACTGGGACTATAGCATGTACTAAAATAATGCCCTAGACGGCGGCACACTCCAGCCTTCCACCTCATAATGATGGGACCAACTGGTACTATAGCATATACTAACATAATGCCCCGCACTGTGGCACACTCTAGCCTTCCACGTCATCATGCTGGGACCAACTGGGAATATAGCATGTACTAACATAATGCCCCGCACTGCGCCACACTCCAGCCTTCCACCTCATCATGCTGGGACCAACTGGGACTATAGCTTGTACTAAAATAATGCACCAGACGGTGGCACACTCCAGCCTTCCACCTCATCATGCTGGGACCAACTGGGACTATAGCATATACTAACATAATGCCCCGCACTGCGGCACACTCCTGCCTTCCACTTCATCATGCTGGGACCAACTGGGACTATAGCATGTACTAACACAATGCTCCCGACGGCAGCACACTCCAGCCTTCCACCTCATCATGCTGGGACCAACTGGGACTATAGCATGTACTAAAATAATGCCCTAGACGGCGGCACACTCCAGCCTTCCACCTCATCATGCTGGGACCAACTGGTACTATAGCATATACTAACATAATGCCCCGCACTGTGGCACACTCTAGCCTTCCACCTCATGATGCTGGGACCAACTGGGAATATAGCATGTACTAACATAATGCCCCGCACTGCGCCACACTCCAGCCTTCCACCTCATCATGCTGGGACCAACTGGGACTATACCATGTACTAACATAATGCCCCAGACGGTGGCACACTCCTGCCATCCACCTCAACATGCTGAGAACAACTGGGAATATAGCATGTACTAACATAATGCCCCGGACGGGGGCACACTCCAGACTTCCACTTCATCATGCTGGGACCAACTGGGACTATAGCATGTACTAACATAATGCCCCGGACTGCGGCACACTCCAGCCTTCCACTTCATCATGCTGGGACCAACTGGGACTATAGCATATACTAACATAATGCCCCGCACTGCGGCACACTCCTGCCTTCCACTTCATCATGCTGGGACCAACTGGGACTATAGCATGTACTAACATAATGCTCCGGACGGCAGCACACTCCAGCCTTCCACCTCATCATGCTTGGACCAACTGGGACTATAGCATGTACTAACATAATGCCCCGGACGGCGGCACACTCCAGCCTTCCACCATATCATGCTGGGACCAACTGGGAATATAGCATGTACTAACATAATGCCCCAGACGGCGGCACACTCCATCCTTCTACCTCATCATGCTGGGACCAACTGCGACTATAGCCTGTACTAACTTAATGCCCCGGACGGCGGCACACTCCAGCATTCCACCTCATCATGCAGGGACCAACTGGGTCTATAGCATGTACTAACATAATGCCCTAGACGGCTGCACACTCCAACCTTCCACCTCATCATGCTGGGACCAACTGGGACTCTAGCATATACTAACATAATGCCCCGCACTGCGGCACACTCCAGCTTTCCACCTCATCATGCTGGGACCAACTGGGACTATAGCATGTACTACCATAATGCCCCGGACGGCGGCACATTCCAGCTTTCCACCTCATCATGCTTGGACTAACTGGGGCTATAGCATGTACTATCATAATGCCCCAGATGGCGGCACACTCCAGCCTTCCACCTCATCATGCTGGGAACAACTGGGACTATATCATGTACTAACATAATGCCCCGCACTGCGGCACACTCCAGCCTTCCACCTCATCATGCTGGGACCAACTGGGACTATAGCATGTACTAACATATTGCCCCATACGGCGGCACGCTCCAGCATTCCACCTCATCATGCTGGGACCAACTGGTAATATAGCATGTACTAACATAATGCCCCAGACGGAGGCACACTCTAGCTTTCCACCTCTTCATGCTGGGACCAACTGGGACTATAGCATGTACTAACTTAATGCCCCGGACGGCGGCACACTCCAGCCTTCCACCTCATCATGCTTGGACCTACTGGGACTATAGCATATACCAACATAATGCCCCACACTGCGGCACACTCCAACCTTCCACCACATCATGCTGGGACCAACTTGGACTACAGCATGTATTAACATAATGCCCCGCACTGCGCCACACTCCAGCCTTCCACCTCTTCATGCTGGGACCAACTGGGTCTATAGCTTGTACTAATATAATGCCCCAGACGGCGGCACACTCCTGCCTTCCACTTCATCATTATGGGACCAACTAGGACTATAGCACGTACTAACATAATGCTCCGGACGGCGGCACACTCCAGCCTTCCACTTCATCATGATGGGACCAACTGGGACTATAACATGTACTAACATAATGCCCCGGACGGCGACACACTCCAGCCTTCCACTTCATCATGCTGGGACCAACTGGGACTATAGCATGTACTAACATAATGCTCCGGACGGCGTCACACTCCAGCCTTCCACTTCATCATGCTTGGACCAACTGGGACTGTAGCATGTACATACATAATTCCCCGGACGGCGGCACACTCCAGCCTTCCACCACATCATGCTGGGACCATCAGGGTCTATAGCATATACTAATATAATGCCCCGCACTGCTTCACACTCCAGCCTTCCACCTCATCATGCTCTGACCAACTGGGACTATAGTGTGTACTAACATAATGCCCCGGACGGCGGCACACACCAGCCTTCCACCTCATCATGCTGGGACCAACTGGGAATATAGCATGTACTAACAAAATGCCCCAGACGGCGGCACACTCCTTCCTTCCACCTCATCATGCTGGGACCAACTGCGACTATAGCATGTACTAACTTAATGCCCCGGACGGCGACACACTCCAGCCTTCCACCTGATCATGCTGGGACCAACTGGGACTATAGCATGTACTAACATAATGCCCTAGACGGCGGCACACTCCATCCTTCCACTTCATCATGCTGGGTCCAACTGGGACTACAGCATGTACTAACATAATGCCCCGGAAGGCGGCACACTCCAGCCTTCCACCTCATCATGCAGGGACCAACTGGGACTATAGTGTGTACTAAAATAATGCCCCGCACTGCGGCACACTCCTGCCTTCCACTTCATCATGCTGGGACCAACTGGGACTATAGCACGTACAAACATAATTCCCCGGACGGCGGAACACTCCAGCCTTCCACCTCATCATGCAGGGACCAACTGTGAATAAAGCATGTACTAACTTAATGCCCCGGACGGCGGCACACTCCAGCATTCCACCTCTTCATGCTGGGACCAACTGGGTCTATAGCATGTACTAACATAATGCCCCGCAATGCGCCACACTCCAGCCTTCAACTTCATCATGCTGGGTCCAACTGGGACTAGAGCATGTACTAACATAATGCCCCGGACGGCGACACACTTCAGCCTTCCACCTCATCAGGCAGGGACCAACTGGGACTATATTGTGTACTAACATAATGCCCCGCACTGCGGCACACTCCTGCCTTCCACTTCATCATGCTGGGACCAACTGGGACTATAGCACGTACAAACATAATTCCCCGGACGGCGGCACACTCCAGCCTTCCACCTCATCATGCTGGGACCAACTGGGAATATAGCATGTACTAACATAATACCCCAGACGGCGGCACACTCAATCCTTCTACCTCATCATGCTGGGACCAACTCTGAATATAGCATGTACTAACTTAATGCCCCGGACGGCGGCACACTCCAGCATTCCACCTTATCATGCTGGGACCAACTGGGTCTATAGCATGTACTAACATAATGCCCCGCACTGCGCCACACTCCAGCCTTCTACCTCATCATGCTGGGACCAACTGGGACTATAGCTTGTACTAAAATAATGCCCCAGACGGTGGCACACTCCAGCCTTCCACCTCATCATGGTGGGACCAACTGGAACTATAGCAGGTACTAACATAATGCCCCGGACGGCGGCACATTCCAGCCTTCCACCACATCATGCTGGGACCATCTGGGACTATAGCATATACTAACATAATGCCCTGCACTGCGGCACACTCCAGCATTCCACCTCATCATGCTGGGACCAACTGGGACTATAGCATGTACTAAAATAATGCCCTAGACGGCGGCACACTCCAGCCTTCCACCTCATCATGCTGGGACCAACTGGTACTATATCATATACTAACATAATGCCCCGCACTGTGGCACACTCTAGCCTTCCACCTCATGATGCTGGGACCAACTGGGAATATAGCATGTACTAACATAATGCCCCGCACTGCGCCACACTCCAGCCTTCCACCTCATCATGCTGGGACCAACTGGGACTATACCATGTACTAACATAATGCCCCAGACGGTGGCACACTCCTGCCATCCACCTCAACATGCTGAGAACAACTGGGAATATAGCATGTACTAACATAATGCCCCGGACGGGGGCACACTCCAGACTTCCACTTCATCATGCTGGGACCAACTGGGACTATAGCATGTACTAACTTAATGCCCCGGACTGCGGCACACTCCAGCCTTCCACCTCATCATGCTGGGACCAACTGGGACTATAGCATGTACTAACATATTGCCCCAGACGGCGGCACGCTCCAGCATTCCACCTCATCATGCTGGGACCAACTGGTAATATAGCGTAATACTTCTTCAAATGCTCCCGACAGCAGCACCTCCATGTAACCACCTCATGGTAACAGGACCAACTGGGACTATAGCATGTACTAAAATAATGCCCTAGACGGCGGCACACTCCAGCCTTCCACCTCATCATGCTGGGACCAACTGGTACTATATCATATACTAACATAATGCCCCGCACTGTGGCACACTCTAGCCTTCCACCTCATGATGCTGGGACCAACTGGGAATATAGCATGTACTAACATAATGCCCCGCACTGCGCCACACTCCAGCCTTCCACCTCATCATGCTGGGACCAACTGGGACTATACCATGTACTAACATAATGCCCCAGACGGCGGCACACTCCTGCCATCCACCTCATCATGCTGAGAACAACTGGGAATATAGCATGTACTAACATAATGCCCCGGACGGGGGCACACTCCAGACTTCCACTTCATCATGCTGGGACCAACTGGGACTATAGCATGTACTAACTTAATGCCCCGGACTGCGGCACACTCCAGCCTTCCACTTCATCATGCTGGGACCAACTGGGACTATAGCATATACTAACATTATGCCCCGCACTGCGGCACACTCCTGCCTTCCACTTCATCATGCTGGGACCAACTGGGACTATAGCATGTACTAACATAATGCTCCGGACGGCAGCACACTCCAGGCTTCCACCTCATCATGCTTGGACCAACTGGGACTATAGCATGTACTAACATAATGCCCCGGACGGCGGCACACTCCAGCCTTCCACCTCATCATGCTGGGACCATCTGGGACTATAGCATATACTAACATAAT